>JACDJE010000148.1:377656-444377 GCA_016647715.1 Pavo muticus
CTCCGCCGCCACCCGCCCATGGCCCACCTCCCCCTGCTCGCCCACTCACCGCAGGCGGCGGCGGACGCGGCCGCCCCCTCAGCCGCGGCGGGCCCTAGCCCGGGGTCTCCATGGTGGCGGCGGCAGTAGCGGTGGTGGCGCCGCCGCCCGCTCCGCCTGGCCGCGCTCCGCCTCCCGCTGTACGTCACGCAGCGCCCCGCCCTCCGCTTCGCACCTATTGGCCCGACGGGGCACAGGGAGACGGGGGATTGGTTGATGAGTCGTGCCGAGCCGGCCAATGGCGGAAGGAGTTGAGGTTGCTATGGTTACCGATGCCGTGAGGCGGCGGAAGGGAAGGCGCGGGCCGGGGGATGCCGGCAGTGCCCCGCGGAGGCGCGCAGCGGCCCGGGTCGCTCCCTGGCGGTTCCCGCCGGTAAGTGTCCGCGTTCCGAGCGAGCGGCCGCAACCCCTGACCACAAAATGGCCGCGACGAGCCGGGGTCCCGGCGGTGGGAGCAGCCCCCAGCCGGCTCTGCGCGGGGAGCAGGCTCTCAGGGATGGCACGGGGACGCGCAGGTGGATAAGCGTGACTGCAAGGCGCTGTAAGGACGGTTTGTGTGAGGAATAAGGGCGTGTGGCTGCTCTGATATTCAGTCAGTGCTGCTGTGTGTGGAAGTTGCTGTGAACCTCTGCTGAGAAAGGAGCGGTGGGTAAAGAGTAGGAGTGCCAGTGTGCATGGAAAGGCACCCGTAAGCCCAGGATTCGTCTTGTCCCTTCGTTACCCACTTGGAAAGTCATCTGCTATCCCTGGAAGCTATGAAGGCTTTTGGGGTAATCTCTGTAATAGTCGTTGCTATTTGTCTGGACTAATACAAGAAGCGCTACTACACCACGGTCATGCGCTAAATGCAAAGCACTTGACATATGTAAGTGGCTGTCTCGGTTCCCGGCTGCCCTAAGCATCTCATTATTCATACTGCGTTACATGGATAGACACAAAATGTTACCAAACCAGAATGGTGACCTCCTTCTAGGAAACAGGAGTCCAGAGGAATAAAAGCTTAAGCTTAGTAAAAGGAAGAATCAGCAGGGATGAAATGAGATAAAAAGTGGGGGTAAGGGTCAAAACAGAGAGAAGAGCAAAAGAACAGGAAAAATAAGATGTGAGATCAGAAGAAACAGACGTAGAATAAAGGGATAAGAGCACAGAACCTCTGAGAGCAATGACTTACATTGCTTGCAAGGTTGCTTCACCCAAAGGTGTACTCGTTTAATTAAATCAACTTCCAGTCTCAACTGGATATAACCTATAATTTGGATGTTGCTACGCTGGCCTAGCTTCTGCAGTTAACAGCTTTTAGAAAATGAAAAAGCTTACTTGCCTCCCTTGGCAAATGGAACCATTTCTGAGCGTTATTGTTGTGCATACAGAAGGCACAGTCTACTGGCAGGCTATGAAAGGTGGCTTAATGCCATCTCTTGGCCTTTCAGATTCTGGGTGGCTCCAGGTGGACAGCTGCAACCTTCAGTGTTATTTGGAACAGGCTGTTCCATGTGCCCTGTCTCCCTGCAGAACTACTACACTCAGAGTTCTCTCTGCATTTTGCAATTTATGGCTGGGGCTAGATGGGAAAGAGTGAGAAACAACAGCAAGAATGAGAAAATGCTCTTCAGCCAGTTTATTTTGGCAAGATAGAAATACAAAGAGTTAAAAAACAGTTTTTTGAGATCCTATAAGATTTTCAAATATACTGAATGACTGTCAGTGAAGAACAGCAATTTCATTCTGTTTGGTATTAGTCATGCAGTCATAGCTTTTCATATTTATTTTGGCACCCAGAGTAGCCACTGCATTATCTAATTTGACTGCTGCGTATCACAAGTCATCAATTCCCACCCATCTATCCCTGTACTGAGCCCCATAGGGACAAACGTGTTGTGGAAAAGCATCTGAGTTTGGCTTGCCAGTACAAAGAGCTGCACAGTATCATGATTCTTCTGATTTCTTATTCCATTAGTTACTAGTTGCCTTTGTTAAATACACATTTAAACTCTTACAGCAATTTTGGGATCAGCAACAAACAAGTACTGTTTCTTTCTATCCACTTTCTTCAGAATGCGACTTGGAAGTGAGATTTCTTTCTCATTCTCAGTGTCACCTGGAAAGTGCCAATTCCATTATGTTTGCAAATCTTAAAAAACATCTAATGGCATATTTTCCTTCTGAAACTTCCTTGTTTCTTATGAGCCTTAAATCTGTTCTCTTAAAAGGTTTATGCTTGTTCTCCAGCTTCTTAGGCACGCAATTTACTTAACGGACATGTGCTGGTTATTTTGCTGCTGCTGTGCTCCTCCAGTCTTTCAAGTCATTAGTATGTTTTTCTGCTTCGTTTAAGCTATCCTGAAATTAATCCAATTTATCTTTTTTGTTTGTTTGCTTTTGTTTTTGGTTTGTTTTTTTTTTTTTAGTTCTGCTGCTATGTCCTGTCTGGGTGACCTGCAACATCCTCCCACCACAACATCTCTTGTGTGGGCTTTTCACAGAATCATAGAATTGCCAGGGTTGGAAAAGAGCTCCAATATCATCTAGACCAACTGTCCATCTACCACCAGTATTTCCCCACTAGATCATATCCCTTACTACAACGTCTAAACATTGCTTGAACACCTCCAGGGGCAGTGACTCAACCACCCACCCTGGGCAGTGTTCCAGCACCTGAACACTCCTTTGGAGAAGAAATTGTTCTTAATATCCAACCTGAACCACCTCTGACGCAACTTGAGGCCATTCCTTCTCATCCTACCGCCAGTTAAGCAGCAGAAAAGGCTGACCTCCACCTTGCCACAACCTCCTTTCAGGAGTTGTAGAGAGTGATAAGGTCTCCCGTGAGCCTCTTCTTCTGCAGACTGAACAATCCCAGTTCCCTCAGCTGCTCCCCATAACATTTGCACAGCTCTATTGCCCTTCTCTGGACACGTTCCAGGGTCTCAATGTCTTTCTTGTAGTGAGGAGCCCAAAACGGAACACAGCACTCGAGGTGCGGCCTCACCAGAGCTGAGTACAGGGGGACGATCACCTCCTGCTCTGCTGGCTGCACTATTTCTGATACAAGCCAGGATGCCACTGGCCTTCTTGGCCACCTGGGCACACTGCTGGCTCATGTTCAGCCGAGCATCAACCAATACCCCCAGGTCTGTTTCTTCCACATGGTCTTCCAGCCACTTTTGACCAACCCTCCCCCAGAGACACCACAGTCAGCTCCCTGCAGCCCAGACCTCCCCAGTGCAGAGGCTTTTCTCCTGCCTGCCCATCTCTGCTGAACAGCCTAAGCCATCAGTCTCAGCACTGCAGCAGTGCGAGTTGCCCTGCTCTGTCTCACTGAGCCTGTGGTATCATAACCCTAAGACTGGGCCAAAAATTCCAGTTTCCCTTGCTCATTTCCCATGCTATATGCATTTGTGTAGAGGGAGCATGCATGAGGAGCAGTTTGGTTTGTTCGGCCCAGAGAACAGGAACCTGAGGTGTGGCCTCGTGGCAGCCTATGGCTCCTCACAGGGAGTGGAGAGGTAGTGCTGAGCTCTGCTCTCGGCTGACAGCAACAGGGCCCGAGGGAACGGCTCAGAGCTGCATGTGGGGGGCCAGGTGGGAGTGAGGGAAAGGCTTTGCTCCAGAGGGCAGTGGGCATGGCCCTGAGCTCAGAGAACATTTGGACAGCACTCTCAGCCATAGGGTTTGTGTTCAGGTGGTGCCATGTGGAGCCAGGAGTTGGGTTTGATGGCCCTTGTGGGTCCCTTCCTACTCAGGATATTCTGTGATTCTATGATGTTCACAGTCCTTGCCATCATCGTGCCTATCTTTAATTTCAGCGATAGTTTCTCTATTTGGGAGATCACCCGTGTTCTCTCATTTGAGGTGAGCGCACAGGAGCCGTGGCTTTGATTAGAAAGTGGGAGCTGTTGCCACAGAAGGCTTGCTCCTTGTAAACGTGGGACTGGAAAGATCAGTATTGAGCACAAAAACAGTGTTGTCTTTGTTTTTTTTTTCTGGAAACTGTTTAGTGCTGTCTCTTATCTGTGATTTCTTACAGATGCTGAAATTACAAAGGTTTGGAAAAAAATAACTGGAGAAGAGAGTAATGTTCGTGGCAGGGTTACTGAACAAATGAGCAGCTTAGCATTCACAATGCTTAGCATTCACAATGGAAATCATTCAGGTGTGTGGGGCTTTTTCCCCTCATCACTAAAACCTACAATTTGATTTTAAAAGTTACTGCAAGGCATTGTGTTGATGTCACAGCAGCTCAGTCATATACAGTTCACTTTGGGTAGTTTGTAAACTGTATTTTCATCTGATCTACAAAAGCAGTGTGCATTCCCATGCTTCTTTTGTTGTGAACTAAGGAGATGTGGGAACTAATAGAAGATGTATTCCTGAAAGAGTAATGGAGGGGCATCTTGTTGTTTCAGCGAGGGGTTTTTACAGAGATACGTAGTCTCACATGGAGGCATATAATATCACTGCTCTGTCTTTGGCAGAGATTTCTCTTTCTCTGTTTAAAAACAAGTGAATGAGGAGAACTGTTTGGATGGCACCAAGTTATTTGCATTTCCATCTTTTTTTTCTTTCTATTTCCATGGCTTTACAGGCTCTAGAATCAGAAGTTCATACCTGGTGCTTCAAGCACTCGTCATGATCACCGAGCTTCTCAAGGCACAGCCTCTCCAGTCTGGCTGAAGCCTAGCTGTGGTGGAAAGGGGCAGTGCTACCCTGTCATGTCATCTCTACCTGTCATTGTGCCAGCAAGCATGACTGCACAACTGTGCATTCAGCTAGGTTGGAAAATCCATCCAGTTTTCCCCAAACTCTCTCCACAACATTGCTCCTTTTTCAGTCGTACCGATGTCCTCGTCCAGCTCGCTGTTCTGGCCTTCAGTGCCCGCGCTGTGGTCTGGGCAAGTGGCCATGTGCAGAGGGGATGGGGGACCTCCTCTTCTGGCAGTGATGTGAAATGGGCTGCAGAATTGAGGTCTGAGGAATAACAGCTTGCTGGACTGCAATATAAACTCAGTTGCTGAGTTTAGGAAAAGTAACCTTTCTTTGGCAAAACAAAAGAATCCCATATCAATATATTGTCCTGGTTTATAGGGTGAAATGGTGAGTGTTCATTTGGCACTGTGGAGGGTACAGCGTGCTCCACCACAGGGACATCTATAAATCAGGACTGCCCTTGCATGTTGCTGCATCTAATGAAACCAGGCAGCTCAGCAGCAGCTGAGTGGGTGATCTTGGGAGGGAATGTGAGAAGAAGCCTGGGGGGGATGTCCAATAAAGACAAAATGATTAGCAGTCACTGTTGGGTGGGTTTTCATGTTCTAAGATTTTAAGTATTATCTGTGGAAACTAGCAACCTATTTTAAAGAAACCAAGAACAAAACCCAAACCCCCAGCCAACAAAACAAAACCACCAGCACTGACAGAACTGCCACAAAACCTCTGGAGGGTGCAAGTCCCAAAATCTGGTGAAGGACAGGTGAAGGCCTGCTGGGATAATTCGCAGCTCCCACTGGACAAAACAGCGCTGGGCCTGGAAAAAAACTGGGGAAAGTTGCCAAGCTGTGATCTTTGTCATCCATCTAGGAATGCAGAATTTCCAACTGGAATTTAGACAGCCTTACCAAGACATCAAGGAAAATACATAAGCAAGAAGATTTGTGTTTATGGACTCTGCTTTGCTAAGTGTTGAAATAGAAGGCTTTCAGAAAAACATTGTTTTGTGTGACTCTGTAACTTCCTAATTGTTAGAAACAGTGCTGGAAACAAAAAGGAGTCAGAGGGCTTACAGTGATCAGCGGGGCTGCACTCTGATGGCAGCGCTCCGCATGCTCTGTGCAGGAATTTGAGCTCAGCTATCAGTAAGTAATTTCTTTCTCGGTGAATTGATGACTTCTGCACACTCTGAGTGACATCAGGTGTCTTCTGCTGAACTTCTGCTACTACTCGGTATTGATTTGTTTCAGTATCAGATGGCCTGGTAAACGTGATGGCACTCAGAGTTCTGCTGCAGCTCCTTTAAGCCCGGCTCTCCAGCTATCCCTGCCTGTGAAATGGCGTCCTTTTTGCACTGGCCCCGTGTTGCTGGCGGTGGAACATTGCTCTGAAGCACTGGCTGCTCTCACCCCAGTCTTTTGTTCCGTGTTGCTCTGTCACCTAAATAACACATTTTCTCATTAAGCCATCCCTTTCTTCTACAAAATCTGTACGGAAGTGATGCCTCTTTTCTAAGACTTCATAGATTTGGCTTCTCTTCAGAAGGATTTTTTTGTTCACTGCTGCTATTAGTCCCATAAGACCTTTCTTCCTGGTTATTTCATGCAGCCTTAGTGAGGGTTGGTTGGTTGTTTTTAAATGTATTCTAGTTCCCTTAGAAAAATGTTCTTTTACTTCCCGTTGTGTATTTGTATCGCATCAAGGACACGTCATACCGATTCAGACTGTACTAAACTCCTTGTTTTGGCACGTTTAAGGTTATACATGCAGCTATGTGGTCCTTTGCATCCTGACTGGGATGGCCATAGCCTTGCAGAGCAGAGGCCTCAAGAGCAAACCGAAGTCCTTAGGAAGGAGAATGGCACCAAAGCTTTTATAAATAAAGAAACAGACTGTTTTTTCTTCTACAGTTTGGAATGATCTGTATGGATCATAAATGTGGAAATAAGGAACTATGCAGTGTTTTCTTACAGATTCAGTTTGAAGTGCTGTGCCTTGCCTGGTTCTGGGAGCCTCCTGTTAGAGAGGGAATGCATTTTTATGTTACCAAGGTGATTAGTTTTGTTTTTAATCACAAAGTTAAACGTTCTTGTGACAGAAAAGCATGAGAAGGGTCTACTTGGCTCATGTTAGTGTTTAGAAGGCACGTTAAATTTTGGGCCAGCAGCATCATTTCAGTAGTGCTCTTAAGCAAAGAAAGCCTAAGTAAGCTTTTCTTAGGGCTCCTCTGCTGTGTTTATACAACTCCCGAGTTTTCTGGCTTAAGAGAGAAATAAGACAATATCAGTTGTGTGTGGGTGGCTGAAATGCTTTTTTTCCAAAACCGATGAGCCTGAAGAGATAATGGAAGTGCAGCATTTTGCCCCCCCGTCTCTCCTCAGTGCCTCAGACTATTGCTTTGACTTGGTTTCCCACTGACAGAAAAAATGTGTCAGGCAACCCTGAGATGCTTCGTTGTAATGCAGGGGATGCTGGTTCCACTGCAGTTTTCTGTGACATCGCTTGAAGCTCTGTTATGTTAAATGAGTAACGTAGAGCTATGTTTTTAATATGAAGGATGCCGGAGCAGCACAGCATTAAGCTGTTCTGTGCACCATTGCAAATATGCTCCTTTCCAGCTATGGTAGTGAATGAGCAGACATGCTTTGCCAGTTTGCTAATTAAGGGTCAATTTTACTGCACGTTTGTTGCCTCTTAGATAATGGAGGAAATGATAGGCTCCTGTGATGGATAAACTCACTTGCTTCTTCCAGTGAGTCTTTAAATAAACGTGTCCAAGCAAATGGTTTAATCTGTAGTATTTTTAATGCGATGCGTGGCGGTAACGTTCTTAATTTCAGTTACGCTTCGGTATGGACAGGTGTGCTGTCTGCAGCTGGCCGGCCGTGGTCAGTGCTGCCCTTGGTCAGTGCAGATGGTCCGTCCGTGTTTGTGCAGAACAGCACAGCCGAACGGCAGCTGGGTCCCTTGGTTGCCTGGCAGATGTGGGTGACTCCATTTCCTGCTTCCTTATGTCCTCTGTCCACTGTCAGGAATTTGCTTTCCTTTCTTTTATGTCGCCGTTGCACTGAAAAGAGTTTTTTTTCTATGTGGAATTTCCTTTAAGTTTGTTTTATCTCGGGTTTGCTAATTAAAATATTCAAAGCTATAAGAGGGAAATAGAAGCCCTCTTTTATGTATGGGCATTCAGAAAGGTGGTTTTGTTTCGTCTCTGTTTTGTTCCCTCGCAGTGTCACAGAGCCTCCCAACAGGCTGACTGCCCAAGGCGTCCCTCAAACTGATCTTCGTATTCTGGATTAAGGTTTACTTAATGAGGAAATAATGAAGTTATATCAGACACGGAGGACTGTGTCACTTCTGGGAACATGCAGTTTCTCATACTTGACTATTTCAAACAGCTCCGTAGTTCTTTTGTTAAGGAATGACGATTTGAATGATAATCCAACCATGGGACTTCTCTAACAGCTGTTTTGACACTGAATGATAACAGCATTATAGTGTGTTATCTTTGGTGGAGGATTTTCAGGCACTCAGTTTGCTGGTAGGAGGAGGTGGGTCTGCTGAAAGGTGGGTATTTTTAGTTTTTACTCCATCCTGTACAAGGAGTGACTTTTCTGCCTCTCTTTGCTAACAGTGCTGAGGATCAGCGTGTTCAGACACCTGCATGTTAATATTCCTTTCCTTTGAATGGAAATATGCAAAAGCCAAGAAATTGCTGTTTCCTTCTAATATTTAGTGGAAGGCTTTGGGTTTTTCCCCCCTAGATTTTAGGAGATCTGTAGACATTAGAAAGTGAGAGCACTGAAACTGGGGGACTTGAATGTTTGTTTGTTTTCTCCTGAGTTTGTCAGGAAACATCTGTGCTGCTCCTGTGATCCCAGTCCTGCTCACTGCGAGCACTTTGCAATGGGCTCGGCGGTTCCGTTCTGGTTATTGTTTTTAGCTATGCATGTAAGGAGCGATTTATTGAACTGCCAACACCTGCTGTTGCAAAATTAAGCAACCCTTGTTCCCCCCAGATCCGTGCACCTATTAAACTGTCAGTGATTCTGCTGTTAAATTGTGCTTTGTGTTGATACGGCTTCATATTATTGATTTTACATTTATAATACATCTGATCTAAAACCTGCTTAAAAGATTTATTTTAAATAGCATGTCCAGACCATTAAACACCACCCCCACAATAATTTTACTCTTCTGCCAGTTAGCACCAATTTAGCCGAGAGGAAAAAATGATCACATCACCTGAATGTGCAAAGACTTCTGTATGTGAACGATGTGTTGAATGGAGGCAGTGAGGTCCAGGCTCCTTCAGAGTTAACAGTTCAGTGCCGTGTGAAGTCTCATGCTTGTGGAATTGGGACCTTCGCTGAGTAAGAGAGCTGTGATGTGTGACGGCCTCATTGGCCGGCTGTGCGCGCTTTGCTTGCTCCAGAAGTGCTGACTAACACTTGTGGAGTTTAATTTCTATTTAAATGAAAGGGAACAGGATCTTGCCTTCATGTTTGGTATTCCCATTTAAGAATATGCCTAAGTAATATACTTGAAGCACAAGCATTTACATTAAGATAAGAACGTTCTTGAATGTTTAGTCGAATTGGAGGCATAATCCTTCTTTTAAGAGGATGTATTCGTATCACCTTGGGGAGTTCTGAGCTGCAGTGAAGCACTGACTTATCTGCAGGAGCAGAAAAGGACGACTGGCGTGCCCTGTGCTTCTCTCTGTCACTAAAAGGTTTGGTCACGGCCGCTTGTAGACATGGCTGATTTAGCAGGCTTGGGGAGCAGTTTTCTATGGAGCGATGGCTCCTGCTCAATGCCTCTTTCTTCTTTTGTACTTTTTGTTTCTAAGATGCATCGAGGCTTCCAACCTGGAGGCTGTATTGAAGTTAGAACAAAGCCTGGGAGCGTGGTGCCTGAATTGAGGCTCAGACGGGCTTCGATAGCCTTGAAGAGGTTTTAAAAACATCAGCATTACAGCAGAAATAAATGGAACTTGCAGTGCTTACGTAATTCTCCTTGCTACATTTTCTAGTTACTGAAGATTAAATATGGGTTTAAGCAGATCCTGCCCTTCCCAAAATCATCTCAACATACTCATTTTGTAGTGGTCATGACATCGAATTTGTGCTATCTGAAAATGATTTCAGCTGAAAGTCTGAGATCAAATACAAAGTATGGCACGATTGCAGAAGAGGTTGCAAGCGGATTTGTTCTTACTTAATTGAACACAGCAGCCTTAAAATTACGGCAAAATGGCCAGATTGCTGTGGGGCAGTGGGTTGGTTTTTTCTGCATCAGCTCCCTCAGGTGTACTGTCCTGCTTTTGACCAAAGGGGTGGAGGCCAATGGGAGTGTGTGAAATTTTGTTGAACAGAAAGAAGAGATGGGATGTTCGTCAAAGGGAAAAATAAACAGAACCGGAGGGGTGGCTGCGCGCTGCTGAGCTGAGCAGGATCCGCTGCCATGTTTTGAAAGGGACAGCATTCCTTGTGGGCTTGTCACCGAGGAGATGCTTTGTGAGGAGGTGATCTTCACCTGCACGCCGACAGGGCGCAGCTCCGTGTCTGCTCGGCGCTCTCAGGTCTCTGAGCTGCTGCCTTCAGTCTGTCCTTGCTTGATGCTAAAAACAAGTCTGAGCTAAAACTTCATCGTGTCTAAACCACTTGGAGACAAAGTCGCCCCCAGCTGTGAGCTCTGGAGCACCTCGTAGACTGCAAGCTGAAGAGGAGGAAGGTCCTGGCTTGTGCTGCCTGCCGGCTGGGGCTAGAGCCTGTGCCTGCGATGTGGGGGCGCAGCCATCGGGCACGGCCGGCTCCACGTGTCCGAGCAGTGCTATCGCCGGGCGGCCTCCAGCCATTCCCTGGAAGGACAGTCACCTGACCCAGGTGCTTGGTGGGAAAGCATTAACTGTTGTGTGGATACGGGCTGGGATCAGTGAGCAGAGCACGGCATGGCCGAGCTGTTGATCAGAGCCTTACGGGGCGCTGCGGGCTCTCAGCCCCCCCGCTGCTGTCCCAGGGCACTGCTGGAGCTGTTCTGTTCTGTGGTGCAGCCAACACGGGGCAGAGCCGAGACAGGCAGCACAGGTGGATTTCTGTTCTCTTTGCTTTTTTGAGTGTGAAGTGTTGGATAAAGCGTTTGGATTAAACGCTGAAATGACATCGTATCTCACTTGGTTTAGGACGTTTGAGTGGTAGGCACTACCTGAAGGCAGTCAGAGGGCATTATCCCTTCGTATGTATGGACTGAAAGGACTGACCAAGTTTCTGGATAGCGTGCTCAATCTGAGCTTGTTTTACAGGCATTAATAAGCTGCTGAAAAAGGCCGCAGAAACAAACCTGTTCCCAGAGAAAACATGCAGTGGCTCTCGAAGCAGCACAGCTTGCTGCACAGCGAAGTTACCCTTGTTCCAAGGAGAGCTACGTACCAAATAGCTTCCCTTTACAGAAGTACATGAAGTTACTCTGCTGTAATCTGTGAGCAGATTTCTCAAGCACCGCAGTCCTACTGAAATTGAGGCTTTCAGTCTTAAATTTCTTTAGGTTTGAAAACAAGTATATGAAAACAAAAGAGGCAGATGATATCAGGAGTAGTTACTTGCTAGGTCTAACTCAGTATCTCTGTTCAAGCAGCTGCAAAACTTTCAAATCAGTCATTTTCACCGTGAAACATAAATTCTAGGTGGTAAGCTGTAGTATTTGGTACAGATTTCACCTGAAACTCAGACAAGGCAGCAGGGTAGGCCTTGAGGGAGTGCTCCAAGAATTAACCCACTGTTATTAAATGCATTTGTCATCTTTAAGTGCACAATAAATTCGGTCTTGGTGAGATTATCATTATGATGGAAATGTACCCAGCCCTGTTCCCCTTCACACGCAGACTCCGGAGCGAGGAGAAGTGCTGACAGATCGTAGGGTTTGGTGAAAGCAGGATCACAGTGGGAACTACTTTTTTAAGGTTATAAACTGAGAAAATTCTAATGGTCTCCTCAAGAGCAAAGGGAGGAGAGTGCTTAACAGCACTGTCACATGTACTCAAATGCAGTAAATATTCCTTGAATTCTTGCATTGCCTTCTGTGAGCTGGAGTGGAAGTGCAAGAGGAAGCAGACGATCTTTCTGCTACGTATCATGGTCCTTGGCTTATGCTTGTGAGCGCAAAAATGGAAGTGAACTTTCTGGTCTCTGATACTGCACAGCCCATTGACTTGGCAGGGGTTCCTTCGGACAGCTGACGCAGCTGTGCTGTGCGCGGTGCTGGGGTGCCCTGCCCACCAGGAGCTGTGCTGGGTCGCTGCTGCACACACAGGCACGGCTGGACAGCTGCTGCTGGGCGCTCAGCGCTTCTGAGGGACTCGCCTTGTGAAAAGAGCCCAGCTGGAGAACCCTTGGAGGAACTGAATTCCCTCTAACATAAGCATGGGAGAACCGGGTGCCAAGAATAGCAAGAGCAAAGAAGAGCCATCCTGCTTTGTTACAGATCTCTCAGTTTGACTCTGTAAGGAACTTTGATGTCTCACTCTGCAGTTAGAACTAACCCATGCTGTGTTTTCCTTTGTGGATGTGTTATGCTGGGCTGGTACAAGTCTGAGAAGTCAGAGTTGTTCCACAAAGCACATGCAGGCTGTGCCGTGTCCAAAGGAGATTTATGTATTTCTGCCTGCAGAATCTGTGAATAATCTCTGAATGTGGTATCCTTGCTGATATCTCTGGCAAGGGAGATGAAAACTACTGTGTAAATATTAACCACAGCATGCAAATCCCTGAGGAGAAATTGGCATTGTTTGAAATAGTGCTGCTGATCGGCAGAGCTCGAGTGGCTCCAGAGAATGGTCACGCTCACGTAGAATCACTCGGTTGGCTCTTGGCCTCAACCAGTGCAGTGCGTGTCTGGTGCCATTAGAAGAGGCCTGGGGCAGTCATTCTGTGCTGTCAGGTCAGCAGCAATGTCTGCAGGTGATACTGTGTAATACTGAGCCACCGCTGGATGTTTGTGCCTCCCTGAGCGAGGCTGGGGCTGTGACAGCTTGTGATCAAGTATTTCTTGTGCCAGTTGTATTTCTGCTGATTCTCCCAAGAAGTAAAGACCGCCCTGTGCAGAGCTGACCTTTCTAAGAAGCAGCAGAAAAATGTATTTTGTTTTCAGAGGGGAAAGAAGCGACATCTCAACTTTGTGTGTCTTGACATACTAAGCAAGGGTGTAACTCTCATTGAGTACTGTGTTTTGTAAGTCTCTACGTAGAGAGTCTACACATAGAATGAATTTGATTAAAACAAAATCAATTCCAACTGAGGTGTGTATGCAGACAGAGAACTATGCGGACACAGGTTGATAGGCCAATGAAATATTACCATCACAAATAGGCCAAACAAAGCAGCTTCTGCGCAGAATTACTCCTTTGGCTGGGCGAATTTGGCCTTGTTACATGGTTGCAGGTTAAACCCAAGCAACTGCTTTAGGGAGAGAAAATGGGATCAGCAAAATGAATCTGCTAATTCTTTTCTTTCTTTTCCCCTTGAGGAGCGTGCAGACTTTGGGATAGCACTGTGACTACTAGACTGTAAAACAAACATTAATGTTTCATAATAGGAACAAACTCCCAGATGTATTTTCATATTTTCTTACTTCTTTAATTTCAGCCTCTGTGGTCAGATGCTGGCCTTCAGGGTAGCTTCTGACCAGCCGATACTGCCAGTTTCTTTCAGAACAAGTGTGAAAAGGTCCCTTTCTGGTTAACAAGTGGTTGCTCTTAGGTGAAGGTAGATGACGTTTAGACTGTTGATTTTGGTTTAGTGCAAAGGAGAGTTTCCTGTCATTTAAATAACACAGAAGAATATGCATTGAGAAGCACTGGGAAATGTCACCCCGTCAGTGAGCGTTTGCTATTTTCTACTTGCTGCCACTGTCCAATATTCTCTGCACGGAACCTGATAGCCATGATTTTTCTTTGCTTTCTAACTTTCATTGTTAGCTAAACATACAGTATGAATATCAAACAGTGGCTTGGAGACACAGGAATGACTGTGTGTGCAGCTGTGGCTGCAGTTTCAACTGCATTTGCTGTTTTTTTGCAGTAATAATGGAACTTCCTTCAATGAAACTTGTCCGTCTCGGTCAGGTTTTTACACTTAAGCTGGTTTTGATGATTCTGCAATGCAGAATGCTGTCAGGAAGAAATATGGCTCACAGGGACGTACAGTACTAAGTATCCTTGGTAGCAGTCGCACAGTTTGGGTTGACTGAAATTAATAGCTCTCTGTTAGAGTCATTCCCTTCCAATTGCTTCTGCTGCTCTTCTCTGCCTTTCTTTTTGATGCATTGGGCCATCCCTGGAATTTGTGTGGATAAGCTGGTTCAACTCGCTGGAACAGCAGAAGAATAACTCCACAAAATACAGATGAACAGACCTTGCTGTTCTGCTGTTTACTGTGCTGCTACTTGCTGCGGGAGCAGGCGAATGCCAGAGCTGCACCACATGGGGTGGAATTTGTGTCTAGGAAGCATTGGTGAGGTGAAGCTGGGAGTGAGGGGGAGGGTTTGGGGCAGACTGGCTGAATGCAGCCTTCCCCGTCTGCTGCGGTTTGGCCGTTCATCCAGATCTGCCAAAACACCCCATCTCTAGCTTTGCATGCATGTTTTCTTCATGTGCAAAGCCTGTGATAGTGCCTAGCTGAAGTGGAAATACGCTTTTAGGACATCAAAGTTGGTTTGTTTTTTAACTGCGTTGTAGATGTTATTATTCACGGTTGGACTAGATGGTCTTGGAAGTCTTTTCCAACTGTGGTGGTTCTATGATTGCGCTGTAAATGCTAGGTTGATCCCAGCGTGCTGTAGATCCTTGATGTACATTGCCTGTCATCACTGCTCATTAAGAATTAAGCCAGTGTTACTGAAACAGCTGGGTTGGGTTGCCAGGTGTTAGTGCAGAGACTCTTGGAGGGGTATAAAGAGATCTATGTATAAACCATAGTATGTAAGTACAAAGAAAGAGAGGCCTTTCAGGCTTCATTTCTAAAGATCAAAGAGCAGCTCAAAAAGCAATCTTCCATTTGGGCCAGTAGGACAGATACACTTTGAAAAGCACAAAGGAAGGAATGGGTGAGCTACTTGGTGACAGCGTCACAGATCCACCAGATAAATAACAGGTTGGTTTCCATTTCTCAGCTGCTCCCTAAACAATATAAGAGATTTTTTGAACAGCAGCAAAAGTAGTGAGATCTTTCTTAAAATGGAAGATGAACTTGTGGAATTTCTAATTACACTTCCAGTGAGACATGTCCTCTCTTCTTGGAAATCAATGCGTGTTTATTGTGTGTGTGTTTGTAGCATCCTCAGTGTTCTCATGATATGTTTGTTTCTCAACAGATGTTAAACAACACATAAAAAGGAGTGAACCAGACCGCAGAACAATGTCCACAGCTCAGAGGACTGGGGATGTTGGTATGTACACTGCTGTGTATAAATTGCTTTGTCACAAGTAAAACTACAACCTTGTGCAATATCCTATGTGATTAATTGCAACATATGGAAGCTGCTATAGTATTTTGATGCTTAATGCAAGATATCTTTCCACAGAGAGCTGTGGGGTCATTTAGTCAGGTTTTCTGTAGGGTTTGTAGCAAATGAGAATCCTTCAGAGAGACTTGGAGGAGGGTTGTGAGATAGCTTTGCAGGACTTACCTTAGGATTTTACATGGGGTCCTTCTGCAGTGCTGAACGTTACAAATATCGCTTCCAGCCACAGCGTGCTTACAGGGAAAAAAGTTTACAGTGATACTTAATGGCAAGTTTCACTATTAAACATACCTAAAAAAGATGGAAAGAAAAGCCTCATTCTATGATTCTATGTGAATTCTCAGCTTACACGTGAAATTACTGAGGGTCTGCGTTCTGAAGCCTTACAGTACCTGGGCAGATGTTGAAGTATTTTTGTTCACTATTAAAATTGTATCTCAGCTTTAGCCAATATTTACTACAGAGAATTGAAGTATTTTTGTTCACTATTAAAATTGTATCTCAGCTTTAGCCAATATTTATTACAGAGAATTGTGAAAAAGTGTTAGCTTGGTATTTTTTACTAATGTGGATATATATGTGTGTATTTTTGGATATATATGTACTTAGTAGGTACAGAAAGGAGTCTTTATGTTTGTAAGACAGAAGGCACATCCAACACTGTACCTGCTGAATGCAAAGTTTTCATCTGATATGCTAGCAATCTCACGTTGGAGTTAACTGTACATGAATAGATTTCATTGCCTTCAGAAGTATCCTCAAAGAGTAAGGTCCTCAGTAAAAGACACTGATAAAGACTACTAGTGGAGATTCATAAGGTTCAGATGTACAAGGTAAAGCAAAAAACATACCAAAAGCAAAGACAAAAGTGAACGGCGTGGGGTGCGAGATGTGGGAACTGAACCTGTCTTCCATCCCTTCTGATTCTTTCAGATGTGAAGGATTACCACCAAGTGTAACCTTTAGGTGTTTCTCTGATACACTTTTCTATGGTCACAGTAAAAAAAATGCAGCCAAAATAAAACAAACAGTGGTTCTGCCATTGCTTTTTTGTTTCAATAACATTCCGTGTTCTTCTCTGTTCATCCAGGGGGGCGACTCTTCCTCCTTTCCTCGCTTTCTGCACTGAGCACTATTGCTTCCTCTACATCAGTATGCCCTTTTACATTTTTCTTCCTGTTCTTCTATTCTTTTTGTTGGCTACCCTCTTCACTCATTTCATATTGTGAGAAAGAAAGAGAACAAAAAAGATGAGATGTGTTTGTTTTTATGATCACACTCTTTATCCTTAATAAACCTCACTGAGGAATAAAGCTGGCATATGGAAAGCAGGGTTTCAAAAGGTGATGGTAAATGGCAGCTGTCAAACAGGGACACTAAGCTGTAATTTCACTGAGTGGTTTAAGGAGAACGACAGTGCTGTTATAGGCCAAAGAGTACTGGCTAGGTTATTGCAATTTTGAGTGTGATTCCCAGGTAGGTTCCTCACCCTGGATGTCTGTACCGCAATTCAGAACGACTGGTGTGAGAGCTTCATGCTAGTGAAATGATTTCAGAATACTTCTGATTCCTGATCAGAAGGTGACGTGACAGGCTGAAAGTCAGCCATGGCCTGAGAACTGCAGCAGCTGTAACAGGCACTGCAGGAGAGAGGCAGACTGTTATTTCCTCTGGAAGGTGACTGTCCCAGCCTTGTTCTGACACTTACCTGCACCACAGTATGCTGTCCTGGAATTCGGTGAGGACTGGGGATGCTGGAAGACAAAAGATCACACTACTGTGTATTTCTAAGATCATGAGATTTATGCCACACCAAAGAAGAGGCATAGTACTGTATTTAGTGACTTCTATGAGCAGTTAGTATCAGTTATTAATAACAATAGCAGTTACTGATTCATTTCTGATGAGTATGACAGGAAGAAATTGCAAACCTGGCTTATCTCCCAGGTGAAAAGCCTGCAGGGAGCCTTACTTACATATGTTATGGAAGTGCTCTGAGGCTGTTGCTGTGTCCTGCTGCTTCTGAGGGTGGACACCCATGCTGCTACTTGAAATGACTGCAGACTGGCAGTGATTTAAAGGCTTTGGGAGCAGTAGTGAAGGATTAATAGGCTTAAGAGGAAGAACTGAATGTGTGGCTGTTCAGAGGGTTTGGCTGCTAAACTTTTCTTTCTTTGAATGCATAATGATGTTACACAGAATCATAGAATCACAGAATGCTTTGGGTCAGAAGGGACCTTTAAGATCATCTCGTTCCAACCCCCTGCTATTGGCAGGGACACCTCCCTCTAGCCCAGGTTGCTCACAGCCCCATCCAGCCTGGCCTTGAGTGGTTCCAGGGATGGGGCATCCACAGCCTCGCTGGGCAACCTGCTCCAGTGTCTCACCACCCTCACAGTAAAGAATTTCTTCCTAATATCTAGTCTACATGATCTCTGATGGACAGAGTTGTAACCAATCTCAGAAGGAAGGAAAAAGTCGTCATGAAGAATCTTGCTAACTTGGGGAAGAGGATTTCAAATCTGGATCTAGGGGAACGAAAGACAGTAGATGAACAATGCTCCCTACAGGTCTAAAAAGCAGGGAAAAAGGGTTGTTCATACCAAGATTGTAGGAAGGATAAGATGGAAGAAGTTTTCCCTCAGTGAGGCCTCTTGAAGGGAGAAGTGTGAGTTGGCTTCACCGTGTGGTGGAAGATCAGCTTGATTAAGCTTTATCAAATGCTTTTGCAGCTCAGATGCCTCCTCTGGGTTTTTGGACAACAGTCTCTCAGTACTGAGACAACCTTCCAAATCCTGATGATAGGGATGTAGGCAGAAGGTGGGCATTCTGAACCACACCACGCGTGACAGGAGCGAAGTGTGATGCTTCCCTTGTTTTTTTAAGGAAGTTCTGTAGAAAACTTTAGCTGTTCTTGTGGCTGGAGATTTGATGAGAAGGGTAACTGAGACTGATTCGGTTTACATTCAAGTATTAATTTGTAGAGATTTCTTTTAGAAAAAAAATTCCTATTAATCAGTTCATCCATGACAGTAAATGTTGAGGTGGTGTTCCAGTTGGTGTAATAATTATTCCTGTGTTGAAACTTACACATTGCTGTGTTAGAATTTACTGAAATTCCAGTGAACTCCATTTGGGGTGAATTATTCTTTTAGTTCACAGAGAAAAAAACAACTGCTTTTACTGAACTATTTGTGAAAAGACAAACGGCTCATTTTTCTTTCTGCTTCTATCAGCTTATGTTTATATCAGACTCTTTTTCAGCACCTACAAATCTCTGTTATGGAAACTTTTAATGTTTTTATTATACTGTTTCTAATTTCTATGCATAATGCTTTCATTTTATGGCTCATGCTTAAAATATTTCTTGAGAATTTGACATGGTTG
The DNA here is from genome assembly GCA_016647715.1 of Pavo muticus. Taxonomy (NCBI): domain Eukaryota; kingdom Metazoa; phylum Chordata; class Aves; order Galliformes; family Phasianidae; genus Pavo; species Pavo muticus. Next base: position 396,308 of record JACDJE010000148.1, read on the forward strand.
TAAATGTTCTATGTGATAACTAGAAAATCTGGTGAATCCTATGAGAAATGCTCTTTGCGGTCAGAAGTATAAACCCATTGACTACAAACATCTATGTGAACTCACTGCGGCAGAAAAAATGGCATCCACAAAAATTCAATTAAAGGTATGTATTTTTTCATTTGCACTATCATTTTTTGAATACAATGATCGCATTTCTTTTCACTGCCTGCGTGGAATCTGACAAAGAATAGGAATAATAAATTGTTTTGACAGTGTTCAGAGGAGCAAAAGATGTGAGTTTACTCTGCTGTTAATTTTACTTGGACGCTTCAGTGTTGAAGTGTGGAATTTCTTGGAAATGAAGGTACAAAATACGTGTGGGATCTTCTTCCCAAAAAGACAGGAAACATTTAAGTGCTTAGAGGAAATTTGTCTGCACCCATTACATGGCTATCTCAAAATACTGAGGGTAATGAGAATGAATGAACACTGATGGGAGCACTGATCCCCAAAGAAATTCAGCAGTACATACAGGTATTAAATGAGAGTTTCCAGAAGTCTAGCCAGAGGTAGGCCTTCAAAAGAAAATAAGATAGGTTTTATAGCCACATAATGTACACTTTCATCTAGATAATTGGAAAGGTATGGATAGCTTTAGTACATGCCAAATGGTAAATAAAATATTAACACTAATAAAGTTCAGTGAAAGATCTAACTCTACTTTTATTTGGAACGATGATGTAAGACGTGTTGGTAAAGCAGAGTGACTAGCAGATCTGAAGGAGAAGCAAAACTCAGCGCTGTCAAACTGGAGAAAGGAATAAATACCAAATCCAGTGTGCAGCCCAAGTGCCAAAGACTGAGTACTCAATTCAGTGCAATCTCACATGCTAATGTTTTTTGTAAGTCTGATCTCAAGGACATTTATTAAATCCATGCAAAAATGGGTGATACCATATGAGTGGAAAATTGCAAAGAGGTTTGTATATTAAGAATATATTAAGGTTGAGGCTGGCTCCTGATACTGGAATGCACTGCAGGTAAGCTTGACCAGCTATTGAGCAGCATCATGCAGCTAGCAATCAGATTAATCGGTGCTCTGAGGCCTCCAACTGTGGGAGATCATATGGGGCTTTGATGGCTCTCGGACTCCTTGGGTAGAACCATTCCTAAAGGAGGCCAGTAATAAGTGGTGTCCCTGAGGTGTCCATCCTGGGACTGGTACTCTTTAACATCTTGATCAATGACACAGATGATGGGATTGAGAGCACCCTCAGCAAGTTTGCTACTGACACCAAGCTGAGTGGTGTGGTTGATAAAGCAGAAGGAAGGGATGCCATCCAGGGGGGTGACATAAACTCAAAAGGTGGGACCTTGTGATTCTAATGAGGTTCAACAAAGCAAAGTGCAAGGTTTTGCACTTGGGTTGAGGTAATCCTGGATATGTATACAAACTGAGAGAATTCCATGAGAGTAACCCTGTTGAGAAGGACTTAGGGGTCCTGGTTGATAAAAAACTTAACATGAGCCAGTAGTGTGTGCTCACAGCCCAGAAGGCCAATGCTATCCTGGGTTCCATCAGAAGAGGGGTGGGAGCAGGGCAAGGGAGGTGTCCCCCTCTACTCTGCCCTTGTGAGGCCCCAGCTAGAGCACTGTGCCCAAGTCTGGGGCCCCCAACACAGGAAAGATGTGGAGCTTTAGGAGAGGGTCCAGAGGAGGCCATGAAGATGATCAGAGGGCTGGAGCACTTCTAAGAAGATAGGCTGAGGGAGCTGGACTTGTTCAGCCTGGAAAAGAGAAGGCTGTGGGGAGACCTCATTGGGCCTTTCAGTATTTAAAGGGAATTTAGAAACATGAGGGAAATCAACTTTCTACATGGGTGGATAGTGTTAGGACAAGGGGGAATGGTTTTAAGCTAAAGAAGGGGAGACTTAGATTAGATGTCAAGGGAAAGTTTTTTACTGAGAACATTGGTGAGGTGCTGGAGCAGGTTGCCCAGAGAGGTCGTGGGTAAAAAACTTCCCTCACATCTACCTAAATTCCCCTGTCCTAGTTTAAAGCCATTCCCCACTCTCGTATCACTGCGCTTAGTGATGAAGAGTCCCTTTCCAGCTTTCCTGTAAGCCCCTCATAAGGCTGCAATGAGTCGTCTCTTCTCCAGGCTGAGCACTGCTGGCTCCCTCAGCCTGTCTCCATAGCAGAAGTGCCCCAGCCCTCCGAGCATCCTTGTGATCTCCTCTGGACCTGCTCCAAGAGGTCCGTGTCCTTGTGCTGCGTGTCCCAGAGCTGAGTGCAGCACTGCAGGGGAGGGGTTCAGGAGAGCAGAGCAGAGGGGGACAATCACCTCCCTGACCTGCTGGTCACTGCAGGATTACAGCAGCCTTGTATCTGTCTTATAGCTGTTACTATAAGATCATTTCAATGTATCAAACTTACGTAAAGATCTACTTCATCTCATTTCCCATCAGTTTTAGAATAGATGATGTATGTATTTTCCAGTTACTTTAAATATGCTGTTTGATGAAGTTTTGTTTTAAGCACCTGATGGTAATCAAGAGGAAGAAGTAGGTGACTTTTTAAATAGAAAAATATATAAGCAGTAAAAATGAGACATTTTCTTTGATTCAAAAGCAGTGTGATGTACTGACTGAAAGCACGAAGCAGGTGTTCTCAGAACCTCTTAACAGTGCAGTCACATGTGTGTCTTCCTATAAACTCCTTGGTTCTCTTCACAGTTGCATAATCTCTCAATAGCACCTATTACAACTTCTGACATGAGAAGTACCACCAAGCAGGTTTCTTACCTAAACACAATGGATTAACCAAATGCTTGTTTCAGGTTTCAACTAGATATATTCATCTCTGCTTCACTTAATAAGTATAAATGTTTCAAAGCCTGCAGGTATCGCCTACCCAGCAGGCAGAGGGAGTGCAGAAGAGGTCTTCCAGGGGCTTTGCTGTCCCTGTTTTCATGCATGTGAACACGAGAGCAGCGTGTGGTTCTGTCCTGCTTTCACCGTGCAGGAAAGCTGACTGCATTTTTAACAGAGCAGATTACTTCCACCTAAGCCATGTGAAAAACTAGCACTTGTGTTTCAGAACAGTGTTTTTTTCCTAGGCTAGTGAGAAGTGAGATATTTATTCTTTACGGCCTATTATGAAGCAGGACAAGAGTTTCCAAATTCTTTTCCTTGTCTTGCTCCCACTGTGCGGTAGAATGATCTATCTGCATGAAAGAAGTTCTAAGGAGGAAAACAAACAAACAAAAGGGTGGGTAGGGGGGCTGGGGGAGTCCAGGGATCCTCTGCAAATAGAGGGGTTTTGCCACTTGAAGCAGCTGGCTGGGGAGTGCTGGGGTTGGGTGGTACAGAGCGAGGTGGTGGTGGGAAGCAAGAAGAGTAGTAATAGGAGAGGAGCAAATGTCTGCTGGGCATTCTTCTGTTCCTTCTTTCTTCCCTGTTGATTAGCCAGAATGTCTGGCTGCTACTTCATCCACCGTTCCACGATGGATTTTCCTCTAGTTTAAGAAGTAACTCCGTCTCTCTGAAAACATGCCTGCCAGTTCTCCATGGAGTTGGAAGCAATGCCTTTGTGAGATCTGCAGATAAATTCAGAGCGTCTTTAATTGGACAGATTTAGAAAAGCACCCCTTTTCAGTAACCACTTTTTAAAACAATTTTTCTTTAGAGAGATGCTTTCGTTCTTTTATCTTCCCACCTGTAAGAAAGTTTGTTGTTTTTTTCTCCTACTCACCCACCCTCTTTATCCTCTGGGAAATAGGAATATGAGCGAAAAGGAGAAGAAGAAAATGGATCACACTTCTTTCATTTTAATTGCGACTTGAAGTGGAATAAAACTTTTCATGGAAATCAGTTACATTTGAAACCCTTGTTCTTTAGAAAATAGCTTTGTAAAGGGCTTTTGGGTTTTCTGTTCTGTAATTCAGTTTCAATAGGAAGAAATTTGATAAAGACACTGAAGATACCCAAAATACTGACACTCTCTTAATCATCTTGCAGATCAAAAAAATGGAGCAAATTTCAAAAATTAACAAAGAGCAAATGCTACTGAAACAGCATTGCCAGGTGTGGTGGCGAGAGTATAAGAGACTGAGTGAGAACAGGTAGGACCTGAGGAATCTTATTCACTGTCAAATAAATACATCAGAAGGCAGAGATTCTTGTGCAGCAGGCGTGATGAAAGGGACATTAGGAGGAGAAGATGAATGGTTGTGCAGGCAAAGAGTTTGTGACTGCCATTGAAAGGGGTCTGAAGGTGCAAAGAGAGCAGATTAAAACTGGGCAGAACGAGGTGGATGTTCTGCATGTACATAGGTCACTCCAAAAGTAATGCCTCCTATTAATTCCACGGAAACTACCACAGCTACTAAGAGCACAATAATGCTATTTGATAGAGCAAATTCTCAGCTACAGAACACCATTTTTCATGAAAGTCATCATCATTAGCTGTGCATCTTCGCCAGTGCTGAACAAGAGCCTGCATGCCATGCTTGTACAGATTTGCACCAGCAGAGGTGACCACTGTTGCCATTGCTGAAACGCACCACCCCCTGCCTCCCTGTGCTCACATCCACTGTTTGGTCTCCACAGACATTCAGCAAGCATCAGTGAATGTCAGTGGGGTGCAGTTTTTTTCGCATGCAGGAATTCAGGTGCACACCTTTGCTCCATGCACACTCCCAAGTCAGACGCCATTCTGTCAGACTGCCCCTCTGCATGGCAGCAAAATGTAGTGGGCTGTTGGTGGGCAGGTTCAGCTTCTGCTGCCCTACTACAACATCCTCCCCCTCTGCTCTGACCTGGTGAGGACACATCTGTGATGTTGTGTCTAGTTCTGGGCTCCTCAGGTCAAAACAGACAGGAAGCTTCTAGAGTCCAGATGGGAGCCTAAGGATGGTCGGGGACTGGGGCACCTCCAGTATGAGGAAATGCTGAGAGACCTGGGGCTTTTCAACCTGGAGAAGAGAAGAGTGAGAGGGGATCTGATCACTGTAAATATTTAAAGTGTGAGAGTCAAATGGGTGGGACGGGCTTTCTTTAGGTGTGTGCAGTGACAGAACAAGAGGCAACAGGCTGCAGAAGCTGTTTTCTTGTCTTCTGAATGAATTATCTCAGAATTTTCAGAAAGAATACTTTTGGTGTCCTGATGCAGTTCTGTTTTCAGGAGGAATTGTGATTTGCTGCCTAAACCACAACTTTGCTGTCTGAGATCCACCAGCTTGCATGCTATATAGCAGATCAATTACAGCATGTTTTGCTGGAGGGAGGGTGGCTTCCGTATCACTTTCACATCAACCTCCTGCCTTTAGTACCTTCACATGTGGAGAGTCTTTTTTATTTAATGAATGAAATATCTGAGGTTTATCATTCTTGTAAACTTAATAACTAAGAAATCAATCAAGTCTTCTGTCAAACTCACTCATATCTTGCAGGGAAAAAGCAGAAGCAGAAATACAGACTCTTCTTAATGAAGGAAGTCATAAGTATGGCTTTTTTTTGGATATGTGGGACTTGGGTAAGAATTTTCAATTCATTTCTTGATTATTTATTGCAGTCAAAATTATCTTAATTACTTGTTGAGTTTTTAAATACCTGTGTGACAGTTTTTGATTTAGGAAGCACAGTACTGCATAATACTTTGTGTTTTAGAAGGCTTTACGTTTCATTTGCACATAGAGCATAAATTGTCACGGGAGCGGGATGCTTACCAGACAGACACTGTGGCTCCTATCTGGCAACTAAGAGAGAACTTGAAATTCTGGCTGTCTGAAATGCAGCATTACGTCACAGAAGACTCATCTCTGACAAACAAATTCAGTCTAGCTGAGAAGCTACAGCAGGTTGGCATTTTCACATTACTTGTCCGGTTTCTGATCACGGGCTACTTAGCATTTTCATTTATTCTGTATGTAATGTTTTGAGACTAAAGCTGACATTCAGACTATTCAGTAAGTATTCAATAAGTTCTGCGCTTGCCATGGTGCAAATCTGTTTCACTGAAACCTGTAAAAGCATAGCAGAGCTAAACTGGAAATCAAGCTTTTGTTTCTAAATCAGAAATGTCATATTCTAACAATATAAAGAAGTGACAGTAATGTATTTCATGAAATAGATCGAATCTGTGAAGAAACAGTGGAAAACAATTTTGGAATTTCTTAACCTGGAAAGCCTGGCTTTGGAAAGAGAGCTTCGAGACTACAAAATAGAAGTAAGCTTTTCCTTGTAAATGTAGTTAACAGTTTTGGAGAACAATATAAAGCAGAGTAGTGTGCTGAGTAGCATTTTTCATCGCAGGCCATAGTGCATGGTTTCGAAGAGAAAAATGGGCTTTTCCATGAAGTTCCTTCAGCTCTACTGTCTTTGGAGTTCCCTTATCCAGACTTGAGGAGCTTTGTTATCAATGAATACCGTAAGCTTGCAAGTGAATACTGGTCTAAGCTGCAGGAGATTGATCAACAGCTAAACGTCATATATAGGTAATGATTCTGGATTTCTTTTGCAGAGGATAACATAAAGCTTAATGTATTTTGCAATTTACAGGTTCTGCAGTTTCCTTTACTGGAAGGGTTGGTTCTATTTTATTCGGTGCAGAGAACAGTTGACTCACTGCCCAGCTCTCTGGGGCTGAAGTCAGCAGCTGTTTGCACGGATCTTAAATGTGTTTATCTATAAAGCTGATAAATAGGTCCAGTCTTTTAAAGAATTTTGGATCATTGCACTAATTATCATCATTAATAACTGTAAGAATATATGTAGATTCAGAATAGCTTAAAGGAGGAGAGATTTTTCTGTAAATGAAAAAGTTAATAGAAAGAACGCAAATATTCATAATGATCTGGAAATGTAACATAACTAGAAATGTAATATGTAACCTAGAAATATAATATCTCAATGGGAGTCAAGATCAGCTTTCCTGCTCCAGCTAACTTGAGTCCAGGAGCGTGTATTGAGTTGCAGCTGTTGTACCAGCCTTGGCTTCTTTTTGTTCTTTGCTGATACTCCCCCAGATTAAAATGATGTTAGGTTTTAAGAAGGTGGAGAGTGGGAAGGTCAGAGGAACTATTTGGAGCCTGGGCAGAATAAACAGGAGAGAGCAGAGAAAGCCCTGTGTTTCATCGGTGAAACGATCACAAACTTGTTCTAAACTCCCCCTTTTCCTACATGCTCTCGCAGTGCAGCACTTAAACATCATGCCACTGCTGATGAACTAGGTTGGGAATGCTCAAACAGGTGTAAGATGTTGGATCCCCTAGAAAGTGATGTTATCTACATATCTTTTGTATAAACTGCCTGGATATTTCGCAGGGCCTTCGTCTGTTATCTGAAACTAGTCTTTCTTACCATAAAGTCCTAGGTGTTGTAACATGATACTTATTAAAAACTGTTCTGATCTTTCCAATTTTTATGGCATTTATAAATAACAGGTGGCAAATTTATAGCAGTTTTGATGTTTATTGCTTTTAGAAAGGGAAGATTTTTTTTCAAGCATAATATAGGATGATGATGTTTGATCAATCTAAATTCACTCTTCTATTTCTGCCGAAGCACATATTTTGTTTTTGGGAAAAACCCAACTTCTAAATTATCCCATAAATTGTGGAGTTGGAACTGGTTGTTATAGCTGATGATTTGCTAACTACAACTATATTTTTTCCACAACTTCCAAGGATATCTCAATTATTTAAATAACTGAAAGATGGATGTAGTACTACGTATTCAGCACCGTATCCTCAGCAGCTTCCTTTCAATGCAACAGGTATTACGACTATGCTGAGTAAATGTGGTTCCTTTTTTCAGGCCCATTAGCAGGATGTTTCTGGTGGAGCAATCAGCAGTGACATCACTGATGGGCAGGGAAGCTAACATCTCGCTTGGTGGCATTAATCGTATCACAGAATATAGAGTTGTTGTTGTGGTCTGTCTGCAGATTCCACAACACGGCAGTGCATCACGTTATGTTGTCCCAGCTATTGCAAAGGATGTGTGGGGATTATAGGGCAGCTTCCCTTCCGAGTCCTTTTGTGTTCTTTAGAAGTGTAAAGCCAGGGATTAACCCTGGGTAAATTTGTTTCAAAGGAAGCAGCTGCCCCAGGCTTGTTGAATGTCAGGCAATCTCCCTGTTTCAGTTCTGAAACAGAATCAAGATTGAAATGTTTTCTGGTAGCAGAATTATACACAGAAGAAAAGCAAGAAGTACGTTTAAAAATTGGATTGTGCCGTCAGCCTTGTAAACGTTTGTGAACATCCTGGTGCTGAAGAAGCATACTGCCTTAAATATTAATGTAAAGAGTGCTGTCACTTTTCAAATGTGTTTAGATGAGGTCTTCCTTTATGTAATTTTACAGAAGTTTAATTAAGAAAATATCTTGCATTTATTGAAGCAAGATATTTTCTAATTCTCTGTGCATGTAATGGTTGCAAATACACTGGACCGGATCATGTTTCTTTTAGCTATTTGTCTGTGTACAGCTGACCAAATCTCTTCACAGCTGACAAACCAAGACTTCTGCAGTCTGTGTTTCCCTGCTTCCAATAACCCACATGTGGCTCCAGCTGTTAGCTCCCTGGGCCATCCTCCACAACTGGCAATTTCTCCATCTTGTTCCCAAGCAGCACAGCACCCGTCATTAGCTGGCCTTGTTCCTGAGCAGCACAGCACCCATCGTTAGCTGGCCTTGTTCCTGAGCAGCACAGCACCCATCGTTAGCTGGCCTTGTTCCTGAGCAGCACAGCACCCATCGTTAGCTGGCCTTGTTCCTGAGCAGCACAGCACCCGTCATTAGCTGGCCTTGTTCCTGAGCAGCACAGCACCCATCGTTAGCTGGCCTTGTTCCTGAGCAGCACAGCACCTGTCATTAGCTGCCATCACAGCAGTGAACAGTCAGAGGGATCCTTAGGGAGGTGAAAGGGCTGAGGCAAACGTGGGTGCAAGACCTTGCGCACCCTTGTGCCCTGCAGATGGGGGGCACCAGGCCGGCCTTCTGAGCGCAGAGTCTGTGCCGGTCCCTGCTCTCAGGTGGGCAGTGCAGTGTCTCCTGGTCAGGATGTGCTTTACTGTAGGCAAAAGACCTCTAGCTGTTCAAAAACCTGCATGTTTGGAAAGAATGCTGTGTTATCTTAAGAAAAAGAAATGTAGTCAGTTAAGCCTCCACATGAGCAGTTGCAGTCAAAGAGGTTTAAGTCATAGCAAAGAGTAATTAATTTGTTCATTAAAGTTACTCTTCAGAACGCCTATACCTCAAAATACCAAATTATGACACAGATTCTAAAATTAATAACTGAACTAATTTCATTGAAAACACTCTAGAGAAAAGAAGAGGGGGGTGGTGTTTAAAGCACTCATTTCTGAGGATCAGTTGCAAGATGTCTTTCATAGAGGCTGCAGGAATAGCACATCTTTCCATTGCCTCCTCTGTGTCACAGCTCAGGAACTCTTGTCCTGGGGACCCACAGCCTAGCCTTGCAGTTGCAGGGTAGTACTGCAGCCATCCCCTTTTTGGTGGGTTCCTTAACTCCTTTTGCTCTCTTAGGCACTATTTCTTCTCTGTTCCTAGAAAATGAAAGCACCCTACACTAGCCATCTACATTCATTGTCTTTCATGAAAAATTAAGGAGTAGCCTATAAGGAAGCACTTTCATTGCTAGAGAATGTCTGCTTTACTGAAGTCATTTCCTGTTTTACGCTGTCTCCAACACTTGTACAGCAGCTGTCAGTCATCGAAAATCAATTTTTACAGGAGCTGGATCTTCTCTCCCTCCCATTTTGAAGCCACCTCCATTTCTTTTCATGGTGCTGGATCTAAAATTGAACAGCTGCATCTTGGAAGTAGTTTGACAGATATTCCACACAGTTTGTGAGAAGTTAAAAGAAAATGAGTGGAGAGTAGGAGTAACATAGGTCTATCTCAGGTAAAATTGTTGAGGGAAAGATTGCTCTGTCCACAATTTCATTAATTTTAATATTAATCAGTGTCCAAATCCAGATTATTACTTCAGTATTCTTAGTTCTACCTGGTATCTGCAGAAGTGGACCTTGTCCTTAGCAGCTCAGACTGTGGTGCTGTGATACATCCCATGGGCAGTAGCTGAGGCACTGGGCAGCAGGACAGGCCTGGCCAGGCACGGTGCCTGGCCATCATCATGCCTTGATGATGATTCTGTGGCTGTTAGAGGCTTGTTTTTAACTAATTCCTCATCTAGCTGCATACTGGTATTATCATTTCATCCATTTTGGTAATTTGATTAGTGCTCAGCAGTGGAGACTGATTGTTCTCCTTTTTCACACTGTTTTTTTTCATATTGTGTGACTGTTAACGCAACTTGAGAAACACAATGTCATTCCCAATAAAGAGTCAGGTTAGAAAAAGAAGAATTCACTCAGATGACAGCACAGTAAATGCTTACATTACAAAAGCAATTGGGTTTGTTTTGAGTCATTGAAGTAAGTCTAAATCTCCTGGCTTTGAACCAACATTAACTCTACAGGTTCAGAATTGTTAAAGAGCCCAGTGAAGGGTTAGGCCCTTCTTAAGGAAACAAACAAAAAATCCTCCTAGAGCCAGACTCCTCCTTTTAAGATCTGAAATTATGTTGGGACCAATTGTTTGCATCCTGTAGGAACACTGACTGGAAGGAAGAAGATCGGTGGGTTTTTCAGGCTGTCGTCAATCAGTATCCGAGTGACCTTCAGCAAAGAAGGACTTTGTACCTTGATATGCTGCAGAGATGTCTTCCTCACAAGTCTAGGCACGAGCTGGTTAGTATTGCTCAAATATATTCGTTCTTACAGATAGCTTCCAGTGAGCATTTGTATTAAAAATGTTTAGTGTGTTTATTTTGTAACTTCTTAATTATGGATTTTATTCTGCACGGTGAAGATGAGATGTCCCTGTCTTTAAAATCCACGAACTTGAACACCGTTCGCTTCTTGGTTGTGTCTTCAAAATATGCACTGTGGGATTTTATGGTTCCACAAACCCCTACTGCCAAATTCACAGAATTAGTCTGCTAGCATTGCGTTGCTGTACCGTTTTATAGCTATGTCACGCTATTCAGCTTCTCTTGTTATTTTTATTTTTTATGAGGATGTATAGCATTGTCACACTGTCTAGGAATAGTTATTTTAATTGGCTTGTGGCACATATATAGCAGGAAGAGCGAAAAGATATCTCCTGCTCTCAGGGGGAGGCTATTTTTATATTCATAATGCGTTTCAAATTGATTGCTGATTCCTTTTACACTCCACAGTGAATAAGCACATAGCGGGTAATGGAGAAACCCAATTCAAGGCCAGAATACTTCAGGATGTCGTAGGGAAAGCAGGAGTCTTTTTTTATCTCTGCATATATTTTTAGACCATCTACCTTCTTGTATTTGGGGAGTGCCTACTACAAAGCAGTGACAAGGAAGCGATACAGATTTATGGCATACTTTCACCAACAGTAAAGTTCTTGTGGACTTCAGAACTTCTGTGTGTGATAACTGGACTAAACAATGATGTACTTTGTATAATGTTCATGTATTTTTCATCATAGCCATTATTAATGGGTCTCTCTAATTCTTTGGGGGGGCATTTAAAATTTAAAAATCATAATTCTGCATTGAATGCAGTGTTTATATTATCATGACAGATACAGAAATGTTAGAACAGTACTAGGAATCTGTTCTTAAAACATTTATTACATTAGCATAACTAACTAAACTTAGAACCTCCTCTTCTTCCTTCTCTCTGAAGAAGAGTGGGTCACTGAACAAGCACTGGGTGCTTGATGCAGTAGCAGGTCATCAGAGTGACCTGTTTTAGATGAGCAACCTGCACGTCTCCTTTCTTGTACAGGAGTTTCTCAGTGTAGTTTAGCTGCTTGCCAGCAAGGCTCACCTGAGTTTGAGGCAGCAGTGATGGCAGTGTGAACATACAAACAACTGAGCAAAGAAAAGTACCAGAGGAAGTGATACCATTTAATCTCCAACTAACTGTGAGCCAATGGGAAACCTGTGAGCGAGGCACCAGCTGAGTCAGCATCCCCTTGTCCTCTGCCAAAAGCCTGGAAGCGAGCATCAAGGATGGGCCTCTAGAAGTTTGTGAGCAGAAGGCCATCTCTAGAACATTCCACCTTGTAATTCGTATTTTTGGGGGATGTAAGACAGGTCCAAGTTTCTAATGCCTCAGTTCATGCAGCCTCACCTGTTACTGCTTCTGTCACAGGCATGAAGCTTGAATGTCCTCTGGAACCTCACTGACTAAGATCAAAGGAGGAGGAGTATTTAAGATGAAAAACTGTGTATTATTAGTGGCAGTGTGCTGCTTGGCAAGCTAAAAATCTGTCTGCAGGTGTCCTGTTAGGAAAGAAACAGTGAAGCTAATTTTTGCCTGTACTACACTGTTACAACTGCTTTACGTGGTGTTCTGTTTCTCTGTAGGAGATCATAATTTGCTATGAAGAGCCTCATCTAACTGAAAGCGCTTGGTATTTTTGATGATGTATTGAAAGGACCTAACTTGCATTTTGTGTATTCTCTGACAAGAAAGAATTTCGTTTATTTGTATTCCAAAAGTACCGTTCAGAAAAGAACAGTGGGATATCAGAATACTGAAGTGCTGTGTGATGGAGGCAGACAACAGGGAAGGATGGCAGTGCTAGGATGGCCTGCCAGTGTTGGAAGGCTGCTGCAGACCTAGCATCAGGCAGAATGCTTTCAGGCCCTAAATTGTGGGTTCCATGGGGATATTGGAGGTACAGTAATTATGCCAATGATATTCGAGATTTGCAAAATATTTTATTGATTTTAGTTTTCTGAAATGCACAGTGTGACATGCATTACTTTTTTTTAGGTTACTCATGAGAAAGCTTGGGATCGTTACAATTTCTTTAAGAATCAGCGCAGAGTCTTGATATTAAATTGGACTCAAGCTAGGAAAGCGTTTTTCCTGAAGGCGGTGATGGCTGTTGCTGAAGCCTCTGCTGCTCAGGAGGCAGAAGCAGTATCAGCTGCTAACAGACAAAAGCAACAGGAGATCTGTGCTGAGCTGAAAGCCAAGGTAGGGTCCGTTATAAATGTACCTCATGCCAACTTGGTTTTTACTGTCAAATTCAAAATGAACGTAAGCAAAAACTGTTCTAAAAGTTACAGTTTTTAGATGAAGAAAAACTAAGATAACAATTCTGTTTTCACCAGTGTTACTGAATCACTTTGGACAATAAAAAAAAACAAACAACAAACCAAAACAGAGAAGAGGGTGAACTGCATTCTGTCAGTACAGGCCATTATGTTTGTGAGGCTTGACTTGAAAATGGTTTTGAAGACTCTCCATTTCATACCCATAGGGATCCTTGTTAGCGTCATATTCCTCCTACCAGCACTTGAGATCAGTTTGTCTTTTATTGATTAAGAATTTGATCGCCTAGCTCAGTTTAGGCCTGACTATGAGTTTCATGCTGTGGGTATAATCTCTGTATAAACTGCACTCACATTTGTTTTGGTGGATTTTTAACACCATCTCAGAGTCTGATGAACTAGTATTTCTGAACTGGAAGAACAAGATCTGTTCTGCTGCTTAGAATATGAGAGGCTGCAAGCAAGCCACCAGGCGTGGAGATCTGGCACCATACTCTGCTTCTTTTTAACCCTGGCAAGCCACAAAATGTTTGTGTTCTAGTTACACCTCATGCACTTTGAGGAGCAATGTCATAATTGCTTTTAACACTAGAATCTTCTGAAGTGGTAGTGAAGCATCTCTATCACCAGTCTTTTAAATGAACACTGGTTTATTTTCAGAGAAAAAACAAGTATCTGCCTTCCCTTCTGTTTGCTTTTTAGGTTGTAGATAGAATTCTTAAAAATTGGTCCCATCACTTCTGCCCCTGTTGTGAAACAGGTTTCACAGCATTCTGAAAGGTGATTCTCTGTGTGAAGAGGTGAAGAAGGCTTATAGGACTGGGAGGGCATTTATTCCAGAACTATGCATTTTATGAGCCAGTCTTCTTTTTCCTCCTCAGAAAGTAACAAAGTGTTCTGTTACCTCCACATAGCTTAAGGTTCTCACCGATGCATTGAACACTGCCTCCAAGTCCTTAGGTTCTGACCTCCTGTTTCTGTAACCTGGAACTGTTTGAAACTTAAGCCTATTAGTGCTACACTTCTCAGAAGTTGCTTTCAAAGGTGACTTTGTTTTAAAAAATAAAAGGTGAAAGTCTGATCAAAAACCATTCGCCTCTTTGCCAGAAGAAAGGAATCACAACGGTGCAGCGTTTCCGCTGAAGAAGGAATCACTGTGACCTTCTGCAGCTGAGGGGGCTGCAGGATGGGAGGAGAAATTGGGCAAGCTTTTCTGAGGGGAATTATTCTGAAGGTATCCGTGTGTTTTGTCTGGATTAGAGGGGTATATATGCATTTGAGAGTTTACATGTTACCTACTGATAGTTCCTTCAGCTGGCTTCTCTTTGTACGCTTCTGAAGTGTGCAGCTAAGGAAGGTGTACCACAGAAAGGGGCTGCTGGCAACTAAGAAGTGACTCTGGGAGCTAGATATACATAGGTAAAAGTCCATCCTGATGAGGATTGTTGAGATGAGATTAAAAATAAATTTGTCTCTGCAAAGGAAGGACTGTAGAGCTGAAAACCGGGTGTGGGATTGTTCTACTCTTTTTTGTCATTAACTGACTTAGTGTTCTGCATTTCAGTGAGTTCAGCATAAGGAAACCTCACCCATACCACTTTCCCAGAGGAAAAAAATGTACTTGCTGAATGATTTATCTGTGTAGTAAGCTCTGGGTATGCTTGTGGAGAGTTTGTGTCCTGAATGTGAGAGGTGCAGATCTCCTTCATTACACCACCATATTTATATGCCTTTCTACAGTGGCAGTAAAACGGAGTTATGGCACATGCACTGGGAGGTGTTCGTGTCTGAACAGTCCTAAAAGTGCTGAGGATCACTAGATCCATTTTGCATACGGACAGTTCTGAAGTACAAAATCAAAACAGCTTGTGTATGCAGCTGCTGGTGGCAGAATGGGAGAAGACTGAGCTCTGCCTGTGGTACCTCTCACTTCCAGCCAGTAAACCCTAGAGCCAATTTTTGTAGTCTTTCTGTAAAATTGTATGCTGCCTGGTGGTTGTAGAGTTCTTCTGAAGTTTTTCTGCATGTTAGAATCTGTTCCTAATTGTAGTACAGATTTAGCAGTGCAAAAGAGAGGCAAGTATGTGTCAGGCTACATATTTTTTTATTATTATAAGTAATAACCACATAATGTCACCCAACATTTATGTATTTTCTGTGGCAATAACAAACCAAGGCATAGCAAACGACCTAATGGACACATGATTTAAAGCTGGTTAAATGCACAAGAAGCAACCGTGCCATTGATGAGACTCGGCCTCGTGGCTCACTAGAGATTGTACAGTGATTAAAAAGTAAAACAGCAGAGAAGTTACGTTGTTGCTTGCAGCAGTTTTTCCTTGGGGAATGGATTTTTAAGTTTGTATTCCACGTTCCATCTCCCAGAAAATCACTGGATGTCCAGACCAGAACTCAGGAAGCTCTGCTGAAATAAATCATGAGAGCCATTCATCCAAGTGAAATAAGGTGTGAAATGAGCAATGCTATTGAGGATAAACTCTCCTATCCTTAAAGAGCCAATATATGTTTCTGATATCTATCTTTAACATCTCCATTTGCCCTGGGGAAGGGAGACAAAGAACTGTGGGGGGGAAATACACCCTAAATGAGCAGTAGGGAATCACCCATGTTATGTTTTATGTTCTTTACAATGTGTGCATTTGGGTTCTATAGAAGATGCAGTGTTTTAGTAAAATTTCTCTTCCTAAACAACATAAAGAGAAGCAAATTGTTCTGTCAAAAGGCAGGTAGGTAAGGAGGTGAGAGTGACCTTTTGGGAGGGTTGGCAGAGCTCTCCTCCATGGTTGGTGCTTGATGGCGTGAACCACTCGCTGTTCTGCGTCTACAAATTGTATCTGGGTGTTTGCAGGTATTCAGAAGATTATTTCCTATTGAACTCTCTACCTTCATCTATTACAATTTATAAAGGACAGTCATCAGCGGACCTGCAGAAGTGCACGAAAGGACAGTTCAGTCTCATGTGCATGGTGCATAGGGTGAGCTTGTTCTTTCTTGCATAAATCACAGTGCTAGTTCTCCTTTATCTTTTCTCTGTTTGTGCTCTGGGGTTAATCCCCACTCTAGTGCTAGAATCTTTTACAACAGGTTTTTAATTTTTGGAGAGCAATTGATGTATTCCTTATCCTAGCAGAAACTAAGATTAATTGAAAAAGGAGACTAGTTAGATGGGAGTATTAAAACTTATGTAAAGCATGTTGAAGATTGACTTTCTTATTTTCCTTTCTTGTGCAATGAGGAGAAAGGATTTGATTTATTTTTTAATAAAATATCAATAAACTTAGAAGTGTTGTGCCTCCTTGTTCAGCCTAATCGCTGATTTGAATGGATTGACTACCAAATGAGATCAACATTATGCAACTGAATGTTGGATGTTTTTTACACCCTGGATAGCTGTCAGTTGGAATGCTTTGTCTGTAATTTGATAATTTTGCAGGAGTAGTGGGACATCGTTAATTTATAATTTATTATTATTGATCGATTGATGAAAGCTTAGGGTCTGAGTCCCAAACCAAACGCATCTGGCTTGTACAACCAAGAACCTTTCCTGGCATAAGAAGAGACTGAATGCTGGATGCAGCTCATGTTAACCAGAATGATCTCATTAAAATCTATAAAGATCGGCTATTTTGCACCAGTTCAAGATTTTTTGTTTGTCAAATTTATTATTATTTCTGTGCAATATGTACAGTACGCTAAACCACCTATAGGCTTTGTCAGAGACTTTTTAATTCAGCAGTGTAATGACTGGAGTTTACAGACATCATGTCCAGGAGCTGGGCTCTGTGATCCCTGTGGGTCCCTTCCAGCTCGGAGTGTTCCGTGGTTCCATGGTTCTATGACCTAAGAGTTTTCTTTCTTAGAAGGATTGAGTAATGGCCATTGATGTGCTCAGTTCACTTGCTAGAAATGATAGATGCAAGGAATTTCAATTTTTCAATTTTCATAGGCTGATTTTTAACTACAGGTGCTCATTCAGGAAGTAGGCGATAAACCTGAGAGTTGTAGGACATGATAGCACTTCTCCATACCCGGGACTTTGAATCTCACCCAAGATGAGCCAGCTCCGACTCTAGCATGTTTTCAGTCTGGAGCTAATCAACCTAGACTTATTAGCTTGAGGTCAGTACAACATTGACAAATTGCATAGCTTTTGGGTCAGATCAAGCTTGTATGTTTTGAGCTTGAAGCATATGCAGAGTTTGTCTTTGCCTGCTTTCCATGCTTTTCTTTTTTTCCCCTCTTTTTCCCTGTGCCTCCAGTATTTTTCAGTTAATTGTGTTATTTCTGACTATCAACCTTTCTGTTGCAATCTTCTTGCAAAATATTACATAATGTTTTATCTGAGATTTAAGGGTTTAGTAGCTCAAATGTTTTTTCCTACCTCCTGGTGCAATTCACACCTCTTTGTTATGGTGATGTCACTGTGAGGCCAATGTATAAAGGAGAGAATCTTATAACTTCACCCTTGTTCCACGTACACACAGTAGAAGGAGTGCATAAAACAATTTGTAGTATATAGAAAGCAGACATTCTTAAACTACAAATGAAGAAATAATTGTTCTTTTTTCTAATTAAGAAGAAGTCATTAGCAGAATGTGAATATAAATAAGCAGATGGTTACTGGGTTATCTGGATCTTCACGTTTTACTTCAGAGGGATTGAGGAAATACTAATCTGAGAGAAACAGAAGTTCAGGCTTCAGTTCTTGCTTGTTGCATGAATTATTTACAGAGTAATTTATAACCACATGTTCTTTCTACTTCCAGTGATTTATTCCTGTTGTTAGTTGCACACAACATGTTTTATGTTTGATAGTTATTAAAGGCAGTGCACGGGGATTGCAAGTGATCAGCTCAATGTAAGCACTGAGTTACCAGATGAGCCACAGCAGTGGACACCCTGCTCTATGCCAGTGGGAAGCATATTAGTTTTAACTGCCTTTCCAGTTTGCTCAGGCCTTATGATTGTAATTAGAATTCACACCATAAAAGTCAGCATACAGATTTGAAAACACATTTTTGTCGCAGGATTATGCTCAAATGCTTTTCTTTCATATCCCTCTTTCTGCCATAAGCATTTTTATAGCTGAAGAAAGCATCTGTGGTTCTATCAATTATGAGAAGTTACTTTTATTCACGTTCTGTTTTTTAAATTAGATCTTTTCTAGTGGCAGATATGGACTTTTATGGGACAAAATTAATGCTAACGCCAGTAGTTTTGATTTTCTCTTTTATTTCTTGCAGACTTTGCAGAGAGAAGCCTGTGGAGCACACGCTGCTCAAGGGTACCAGACAAAATCTACTAGGGGAGTGAACTTGCATTGTTAATGTCAGAAGAGAAATTCACTCTGTGATTAGAGAAACAAACTTGCGAATGTATTATTTCTGAGTTATCTCATTACCCAATGCTCTAGTAAAGGATTTTTCGTAAGCCTTGTATAAGTCAACTGAAAGCAGAATGCTGTTGGCTTGTCCCACTTGCCTGGGTTGTCATATGAGACCCTGTGGAGTCTGGAGGTTACTCTGCAGAAGAATGGAAGGTGAAAGAACTCCCACTCTGGAGGAGAGGAGGGAACAGGTTTGGTTAGAGGTGAAGGTTACTGGAGATTTCAGACCACCATCTGTTAATGTCACGGTGGTTTGTTGTTCACATACCTGTTGACATCACTGACTGTAAGTAACTTCCCCCTGTTACTGAGCAGCCCCAGGAGCTGATGCGCCCTCTGAAAGTAACACAGATGAGCCTTTCACAAGGCTGAGTCTTGACATGGAGGAAGGGGAGCAGCACTCTCACTGCTGAACCACTGAGTGACCTGCTGGCTCAGAGTTATTGCTGCCTCTGATTATAGTGGTGCCTCTGATTATAGTGGCATGTGCTCTGTTCTTGTTGGAGTCAAAAATACAGTCTGTATATTTTTGTTTTCCTCATTTGTACATCAGCATTGTGTCAAAATGCCATGAACTAACTTGCAGTGTTTCCTACATTTCATATTTTTTTTGTGCAAGCCCAAACAGTCTGCAAAGGGCACATCCAGCCATCGCTTCCTATGAGTGCCAGCGCTGCTGTGCACTCAGTGTTTCTGTTTCTGCAGCAGTTCTGTCCTGGGGATGGGAATGTTTCACACCACGTATTAATTTCATTTTTCCTATCTCCTAGCAGGAGGTCTTCAAAGAGTGGTAAACGTAGGGTTTGAACTTGTAGGTGAATGCAAGGAAGTCTGAAAACACTTCTTTTTAAATGAAACGCGCTACTTTCCTATAGTCATTGAACAGATGTTTTCTTATAATTAGTAATTTTGTTATATTTTTACATATTTTGATATATATATTTTTAAAGTGCAGAGCTTTAAAAAAACCTGAGGGATTTATGATCTCATTAACCCAGGTGCACTTTGTTCTAGACTTCAGGTAGCATTAATAGACACTGTCTGGGCAAATCCTTGCTTTCTGTGGTAGGCAAGATCTTTTAATTTTTTATTTTCCTTTCAACTTTATTCCTCCTTTTCCTAAAATCCTTCGGTTTTTTTCTGCTTGCGAATGGAAGGGAGTTGCTCAGGCAAAAGACGTAGATCACCATGCACTACTTTTATCTGAAGTATTACTGAATAAGCTGTATTGCAAGTGAAGAGACCGTACAGCTGCTAATAATGTCAAGCGTTTGTAAGTTTTCCATGTTAAGCTTCTAGTAATCCCGGTCTGACTTCACTCTGTGTCCACTTCTATGGCACATTAAAAAAAACCAAAAAGCACGTGGTGACCTTCTCTTGTATGGAGAAATCTAAAAAATATATAACAAAAATAATAAAAAAATTAATAAATCGTCTTTACTGATAGGGTAATATACCTGGTAAGAACTGGATTGAGAGGAGTATCTTTACTGAACACCTGATGTTGCAATCCTACAATTCCTTTAGCCCATCACTTCTCCTCACTTTTCTTAACCACTGTTTACACCTGTTTTGCTTAATTCTCTCCTTCAGAACGCAATGGATAGCTCCAAAATGGCCTTTCCTCTGTAAGCAGAATTCCCCAGGTCTGACACTGTAGGTCTTTTCTTAAAAACATTACAGACAAATGTCATGGCTGGCACAGTTTGAACTCTGTGATACTTCCTTTACATGTATCACCTTCATTTGTGAAGTTACTTCCTTGATTTGTCCACCTAAGAGTTTTCCCTGGGATTCTTAAAGTAAGTTTTGAGCAGCTTGAAGAAAAGACAATACTGCAAAGCATAATAAAAGTAAGGAAAGGTGCATACAAATGTTCCAGAGACTGATAAATCTCTAGGAGAGTCTGAAAACGTGTTGCTAGTTTGGGTGATTTTATAAGGTTGAAAGAATGAACTCTCAGGGTAAGGAAATGGAAGAATTTCCCTTTTTTTCCCTTTTTTGTTTTGACTTAAAGTACTGACTTTGTCACACCTGTGAAGATTACTGGAAATCCTTGCTTAGAATTTGAATTCTAGCTGCTTGCTTTATGTGTGTAGCATCAGGTGGCCTGCCAGAACGCTGCTCTGGAGCTGTGTGCAGTCATCCTGTGACACTTCTCCTCCCAGCCATTCTCTGACTTTTTGGTTTGTAGTGGTTTCCAAAGGCTAATTTTACTTGTTGTGTGAGCCGTTCCATCCCGGCCCTCTGTTCCTGTTTGTCTAGCTGAGTAGTTCCGCGGCTTGAAGGATCTTGGGGCCAAGTTCGTTGTTATCACCCTAGGCAACTTCAATATCTGCTTCTAATGGAAGCCAGTGTTTCTTAATAGGAAAGACTGTATATGGTGTAACATTAGCTTAGTTAATTTAATGGGAATTCCTAAGGAAAATCTCCCCAGAAATGTTTCTGTCATTAAAAGAGATATCTGTAATATGAAGTGCATGGTAAACACATTATTACTATTCAGACTTCAAGTAGTTTGCAGTGTACTTTACATTATTGCAATATAGAACGTTGTAATAATGAACTGCAAATAGATATGTATGCATTCTGTTCAGCACAGCAATTTAATAATTCACTTGGCAACGGCTCCTCTAACAGCGCGTGGACTGTGAAACATACTTGAAATGCCAGTTGTAATTAAAAACTTTCCAAACTTAATGTTGGCAGTACTTGTACTGCTAAGTGCAAGTTTCTTTGTGAAACAGACAATAGGGGATCCAATTTTCAGTCTAATTTTTAGTATTAGTTTAAGCACTGGTTTTTATTTTCATTATTAAACAAAGCATTTGCTGCTGACACAGTAAGATCTCCCGTTACGTTTTGCACTCGTAAGAAAGAAAGAATGCAATCCAGTACACGTTATTTTTTGGTGCATTCGATGGTCCCACATTATTGCCTCAGTGGATCATCAGAAATACTGTTAAGGGTTGTTTTTCTTCTTCAGATCTGTGTCTGAAGATATGTCCTCCTCTGGAGGAAAATCCCAATGAATACAGTGGCTTTTCTTGAAAAGCCTGGAAGCGGGGTGTCCCGTAGTCACTTCTAAACATCGAAATATTAAAAAGTGTGCCACAGAGATTCCATTTCTCTGCCTGCCCTTTGCTGGTGTTGATTTTGCAGCAGGACCCAGAGGCTCTCAGATAGGATTGGGCTCCCACAGTTATGTGCTGTACAAATACGTAGTGAAGCGTAGTTTGCAAAGTGAATCACAGAGTTGTACAATGATGGGTTTGGAAAGGACCTTAAAGCCTGTCCAGTTCCAATGCCCCTGACCTGGGCAGGACACCCCCCCAGCTCAGGCTGCCCAGGGCCCATCCACGTCCTGGAGCACCTCCGGGGATGGGGCACCTCAGCTCGTGGCAGTGCCACGGCCTCACCGCCCTTTGAATAAGGAATTTCTTCCTACTATCTAACCTGAATCTACCCTTTTTTAGCTTAAAGCCATTACCTCTTGTCCTGTCAATGCACTCCTTGATGAAGAATCTCTCTCTGTCTTTCCTGTAGGCCCCTTAGGTATTGAAAGGCCCCTATGAGGTCTCCCTGGAGCATTCTCTTCTGCAGGCTATACAACCTCAGCCTGTCCCCACACAGAGCTGCCCCAGCCCCCTGAGCATCCCCAGGGCCTCCTCTGGACCCACTCCAGCAGGTCTGTGTCCTTGTGCTGGGGGTCCCAGAGCACTGCAGGGGACTCAGCAGAGCGCAGCAGAGGCACGGCCAACTCTCTGACCTGCTAGCCACCCTTCTTTTGGTGCAGCGCAGGATACAGTTGGCCGCACCAAATACAGATAAAGGTTTGATTTCTACAGGAGGCAGTGCACCAGATCCTTTTTTGTCATGAGTTAAGGTAGTCTAGCTCCTTATTTTGCAAGCTGTGACAACGCTAACAGGAATATGATTTGAAACCTGGCCTGTGCCTTCTTCCTTGGATGGTGCTTCCTGAGAAGTTGCCCTTTACAGGCAGTCTGACCGCAGTGTAAGGTGAGTCCGTGAGACCAGAACTAGCAGAAAGATGGTTTTAATGCTCAAATGTAGTTTAAAAACTGAACCATTTTGATGTTAGACTCAGTTGTTCAATGCCTAATTTTTGGAATCTCTTACATAATAGAGCATTTTAATTTAGCTTAGTTTAGTTGAGAGCATTTTATCCTAAATGACTTCAGCAGTTCGTTTGGGGCAGACATGACATAGTGCCAACCTACTGAATCACAATTCATAAATATTTTGCAAACAGTCACTTTCTGCTCTTGCCAGTTTTTCTTTTTTGTTGCAAGAACAACTCACTTTTTAAAGAATGTGACTCTTCTTTTGCCTTAATGAAAGGCATGATCGGATGAATGTGGGAGTGGGCAGGGATGGTGCAACCTGATTTCATGTGCTGCCTCCTGGAAAGAGTAAATGGGTATTCTGGGGAAGTATAATATGGTGAAACTTTCCTTCCTTCTGTCATTCTTATTATCTACTTTCTCGTTGTGCAATGCACTCATACACCTGGAAATCCTAACTAGATTAGATGAAAGTGGAAAGCAGATTATACCCACTAAGTAAATGGATGAGTTTAGTAGTGATTTAGGGCAATGTAGATGGCACTGGGAAAAGCAGTGGAGGTAAGCACTGAATTATTGGTGTGGGGGGTAGTGTATCAGTTTGGCTGGGAAACCTTGTTGCATGTTTTGTGTTTGGTCAGCTGAGTGAAATCCCATATTTGATGCTTCATTATGCTCACTTATTTGTGTGTAACCTGCTGAAAATCTAGATCACACCCTGATATCAATCGAAGGGCACTAACGGAAGAGGTATGTGCATGTAACTAGGGAGAGACTATGGCTTGTCACGAGACTGGTGTGTAACATACATGCCATGAACACAATTGCTAACCAAAATGAACAAATAAGGAAGCTTGAGGTGTTTTCAGACTAGTTTTAGTATCTTTAGTATCAGATGCAACGTACTGATTTATTGCCATAGGCTTTCCTTTAACCAGTTATCTTGGTGCCAGGCTCTCTGTTGGGACGCTTCTGTCTATCTCAGTACGTATTTACAATCAGAAGTTCCCCTGAAGTTTCAGTTAACTGCAGCTGTTAGTAAGACCTTTTTAATGGGTTCAGCATGCTAACTAATGGCTGAAATAAAACGAATGAAAGAGATCCTGGTAAGTAGATAATTAATATCTGGAGAAGATCAGTAAGGCATCAAGGGGTTCTCAGACTTATAGGAAGCTGAAGCTGCAGCATATCTTGACCCCACTTATGCTGGCATTTATCATCATTCTAGGGAGCTTGAGACAAATGCGGAGCAGGGTTAAGGAAAATGCAAGCTTAAAAAAGCAATTTTCTGATACATATTTTAACTCTCTTGCCTCATTTAAGTTCAGAGTATTTCAAGTAGTGTTGTTATTGCAGAAGTTTAAAGTTCCTGTCAGTTTCCCAGCAGTTTATTTTAGCTCCAGTCTGCGTATACATCTCAAAGATTTCATTCTTCTTTTCTTTTGTTGTTAGATTTGAAAGCTTCATGAATATGTTTTTGTTTCAGTCTGTTTTGAACACGAAGTGGAAATGTCTGTGTGTTCTTCCACATCCGTGTTCCAACACTCCTGCTTAAGCTCTGGCAGGCTGGAAGGGCTGGGTTTTATGTTTGGCTGTTTTCTTTTTAGGAGTGAAAGGGTAATTTTACCACTGCCGAAGAAATTGTAGTAAATGGTTTTCATTTATTTGTTTGTTTGTTTGTTTGTTTTTACTTCTATAGCCAAGATAGGAGATCCTACTAAGGGAATGTTTTCAAAATTCTGAGGAGAAAGATCATCTATAAAGAGTAGCGTCTGTGCTAAGGAATACAGCAGTAAGGTTTTAACATTTTCTTTCCATAGTATACATTTGGAATTCCAGCTCAAAGTCCTTTTTGAGAATCGCCAAAATAAAAAAAAGACAGCTGTCTGTGCTGACTGCCATGATGTTACCACACTCTCAAATTCCTATTGGTGTTTGCTGGCACTGCTTGTCCCTCAGCATTTAAGAGTATAAGACTCACTCACCTGCACTGTAATTCTTAACTTTGGGAATGGAGCTGAAGCTGGAAAAGGTCCTTTGTGCTCTGGGAGAATAGCAGTGCAATGGAAAGTCAGCTTGAATGTGCCCTGGATCTATCGGGACGCTGCCAAGAAGAAAGTAGAGCTGTTATCTCAGCACAGAGGGATCTGTCCTGCAGAGATCCGCTCACTGAGGGCCACGGACTGCCAGGGGCTCCAGGAGTCCAAACAAAGGCCGTGCACAGGAATGGAAGAGAATTGGTGGTGTGCGGTGCAGCCAGTGAAATGCGTTAAAGATGGAAAATGCAAATGAAATGTTTTACTGTCAGTATACAAGTACCCACAATAGTATAGAAAGCCAGATGAGAAATGGCTGTAGGTTCATTCTTGTGAGGAACATGGAGGTCTGTTAACACTTCAGAAATCCACTGCCAAAAGAGCTGGCAAGCCAGCAGCAAGGAGACAGCATTAATCCCATTGAAAGCCATGCGTAACAGATGAGCGTAGAGCTCCTCGTGACAGCTGAGGGAAGCTGGGGCTCCTCACTGGGAGCAACACACTGGAGGGCCCGGGCAGCAGTCACTGCCTGCTGACACAGCTCGTTCAGCAGCACACAGCAGCAGCAGTGCCTCATGGGTGGGTTTGTTGTGCTGAGCAGGATCCATCCCACCCGGGCTGCCTGCCACAGCACGGGCAGCCAGGGCCACCAGCTGGGCCTGCTGAGCAGGCACGCGGCTCCAGAGCTGGCTGAGGCCATGCAGCGCATGGTGTCCCACAGCCCCTGGGCCGGCACCATGTGCTGCTCTACTCGCAGGGGGATCTTTGTGCATCTGCTCTTCTCTGGTCCTGAAGCTGTTCTGTTAGCTTGCTCCCCAGTTCTCTTCCTGTTTGCACATCCACTTTACACCCACAGTGTTAATGCCTGTGCTGAATCCTCATTTCCATCTCTTCTTCTGATTTGCTGTTTTTGTGATCATTTTCACTTTTCCCTTCTTGACTCGTGGTCAAGTACTGCAAGGAGCAAGTAGGGCACTTCTGTGCAGTTCGGGTGGTGATAGTTAATTACAGAGGCTCAGACGATCATTTGTCATTTCTCAGGCTACAGCAGCTTAATCCTGACTGTGTCCGTGCTTTGGCTGCAATGCACTCAGCTGCGTTTTGCTTCTGAGGAATAGCGGCTCTCTGTTCCCATTCCTGAGCACTGGCAGTGTCTGTCAGGAGCAGACAGCATTTCCCCACACCGTCACCAGACTGCCCCGAGAGCCACAGTGCCCACAGTGTCGATCCCCTTCATAAAGGAAATGATGGGGTCATTAAGAAACTTAACTATTATTGAAAGTCCAAGTGCTGGAAGGGGATTTAAGATCTGATGTTACTGAGGTTCTTTTGGCAATTTTACTTAATCTTTTTGTATGTGTTCTTATTGCATAATACACAAGTCAGTTGTGAATTATATATTAATATGCAGAAAGACAATGCTGACTGAACGATTGTGTACTGCTGACAGGTTACAAATTTTAGTTTAAAAATGGATCACACAGGTTTCCTTACCAGTGCCAGTTTTGCAGGATCACAACATTGCACAAATTCTCCTGCACAGCTGTTTAAACAGTCTTTTCAACCCTTTCTCTCAGGTACTACAGTGGAGAGCACAACAGGAGGAGGCGGCTGAGCTGGAAGCTGCTGTAGCTGCTAGAAGAAAAGAAAAGGAAGATGAGAAAGAAAGGCTGCAGAAAGAGCAGGAAATGATTCGCAGAGCTCAGGAGAAAGAAAAAGTATGAGAACCTTCTAAGTATTTTTGCATTTGTTGATGTACAACTGCTGCTAAAAGCTTTAACTGATCTTGCTGCTCTGTATTCTTGTAACAGGTTTAGTGTTAGTATAGAGATTAGCAGCTGGTGGAGTCCTGGTGCCATCCGTTTTAGCCTTTGACCTGCCTCTACTTGTGCCTCTGTGGTACTTTGTTCCTAAAAAAAGGTACTCACAAAAACAGTGTTTGTAACTATCTGGATGTCACCAAACCTCAGTGCAGGGGCACCAGAGAGTTTGGGGCTCTTACAGATCTGTGCTTCTCAGTAGCGTGGCAAAGACTATGAAAGCTTCCAGCGCTGCAGTTAAGTATGCTGCAATGCAGCAAATGGGCTTTACAGTATGTTGTCTGCAAGACAGCGCTCTGCACTTTGCAGCACTAGGACCTTAGAAGTGAACCTGGAGCACAACGATACCATTAACCAGCTCAGGATATCCGAGGTCTACAGGACGTTATTCTAAGCACTTGTGTGGTTACCACTTGGGAAATGACTTTGGTACATAAATCTAAGCTTCAACTTAACAGAAATCAGAAATAGTAATGTGGTGTGTTTATAAAATCAAGTTGTCACATATGTATTTCTGTCCGCCTTTTTATTTTAAGGATAGGATACAGATTCAGGAGGTTTTAGTATTAAAATGGTGCCCCTCTTTCTGATTATTTTTGCATTGAAATCTGGCTTGTTTAGAGTCCAATTTACCTGTGGAATATTTGCTAAGACTGCAAAATTATTTCTGGAACAAATAAGTGGGAGAATATTACAGGTTGTTATTGATTGATCTTTCAGATGCTGATGAGTAAATGAGCTCCTTTAATGTAATGGGACTTCTCATGCTAACATGTCTGTGAGAAGAGGCACTAAGAGCTGTGTTGTTATAACATGGCAGCTAGAAGAAGAGTTAAGAAAGGGCTGAACTGTTCCAAGCACAGTGCTTTCGGGGTGTGTGTT
The DNA here is from genome assembly GCA_016647715.1 of Pavo muticus. Lineage (NCBI taxonomy): Eukaryota > Metazoa > Chordata > Aves > Galliformes > Phasianidae > Pavo > Pavo muticus. The sequence continues at coordinate 423,656 of JACDJE010000148.1, forward strand.
GGAGGCTGCAGCGGCGTCAGTATTTGTCTCACTGCAGAAAGCTTGGGCAAATAGGAAGGAAAATGAAATCTTCATGTAAGTTATCATGTTTTCTCTGTAGACTTTGCCGCCTTGTCTTTATTTACCCACCTAGTTTCTGTGTAACGTGCCTTAGTGGGAGCAAATGTTTACTGACAGGACTAAAACATGGGCAATTAGACTCCCTAGAAACTGATGGAAACTCATTTCAGTAGATGTGTCTCTTGCAGTGATAGTCCTTGCAGAGAAAACTGAAGCTATCTATTTTTACAGCAATTTGCTTAAGTTATTACTAAAGCAATTTACTTTACAACACTTACTAAGAAAGGAAATGATAGCAGACCAAAATAAATGACTTACAGGCTGGTGGAAACAAATGCCTTAGCAGAAAAATGGAAATAAAATCCTTCACCACTTGGATTTTCCCTATCTACTTTTATAGCACTCAAATACTTTTTGTGTGGTTAGTTTGAAGAGACACATCTTTATGCTGTGCCAAACAGGGCAAAAGCAGCAGCCCCTGCTAAAGGGCTCCTGGTGGTAGTTGTGCATAACTGCTGGATTTGGTTGTAGAGACAGTTCTGCCAAGAAGCACCTGCATGGAAGTGGTACCTGGAGAGAAGCAGCCGAAGCTGCTGAAGCCTTACCTCCAGATGGACTGCTGTCCGCTCCTTAATGCTCGCTGCTGTACGTCCCCAGAGCCAGCATTTGAAAAGCTGCCTAATTTCTAATCAGTTTGATTTGATCTCTGAGTTCGCTGTTCTTGGTCACGACTTTGCATTTTGCATGCATCCAGGTTCTTGTCCAGCTGAAGGAGTTTCTGCTACGTTGGTCACCTGATCTTCTTCCTTTCCTGCCATTTATCTTACAGATTATAAATGCATTCTTGGCAGAGTACAGTCCTCCTGCCGAGCTATGCTAAATCATACAGTTAGAAAATTGTCCAAAAGTCACTTTAATGAGATGTTTCTCTTTCCTTCATAATACACAGGATGCTCTCACTTTTCCTAAGAAAAAAAGTTCAGATTAGAAGGGACCTCAAGAGCTCTTCAGTTCAACCTCCTGCTCAAACCAGGGTCTGCTCTGAGGTCTGACCCGGCACCTCGTGGCTTTATCCTTGTTTTAATTTGTTTTATTTATTCTTATTCTGTTTATCTTTAGTATTTAAGAGTATAATTTCAGATTCGAATGTAGAGAAAGGAATGTTTGTGTGTGTGAAAAAACAGGCAGAGAAATCTTTCTCTTCAGAGCAGTCCTGGGTCAGCTTCAGTCAATCTGGATTTCCTATTTCCTTTTGATTTGCTTCTTGCAGGCACCGTCACTGAACTTTAAAAACATAAATTCTACAAATACAGCCGGGGGAGTTTTTCAAGATTACGTGCACTGTGTTACAAAACCACACTGCATATATGATTTTTTTTCACACTGACATTTATTTCCTTGTAATTGCTCTTTGTTGATATCTTGTTACCCTTTTAGACCCTGGGTTTAAAGTTACGAGGCAAGTAGAAAGCAGAAATCATGAGAACTGGTGCGTTTGTTATCCGCACTCACTCTCCATATCAGAGTTCTCAGGGCGAGATGCGGTGGTGTTTTGGCTGTGTTTGATGGATAACGTGTAAGTGGGCTCGGCTGGAGCTGTGATGGTGAGCCTTTGTGGTTCCACCACCAGCACCGCAGTGAGAGGCACAGAGAAATGGGCAGTTTGCTTCTTTGCTACAAGAAACGGTGCTGCTACTTTTCTTCTTGTTAAAGCTTGTTCTGTAGAGTTGTCTTTTCTCTCACAGTGTTTATAGCAGCAGCTGGCTCTGAAAGGGAGGAGGAGGCTCTGTGAGCTGTGTTGACCTGACTGCCAGCAATGTTAATTTCACAAGTAAATATTTTAGCTGTGTATATAGTTGTAGGCATAGTTGTATATATTTTCCACCTTTCCCGTGCCTGTGGATAATGTCTGTGTGGAACAGTTTGCCCATGCGCAGATGGGATAGCAGCTGTTTGAGGTCAGCAGTCGAATGTTTCATCGAGTAAATGACGTCTCAGGCTGTAGGGAAGGGCTGTGAATGCGGTGTGTGGCTGCTTCTGTGTGCTGGAATATCTGTGGTCGGCAGAACCGGACAGACAGGCTGTGTCACATCTAAATCTGAGCACGGCTAAAATGGCAATAGGTACATGTGCTCTGTTTCTCCAGTTACACTGCAGATCAGACCTCTTTCCTGTGTATTTAAATACCGAATTTCAGAAATATCCATTGGCCTCTGTTTAGAGGTTATGAAAAATCCTTCAGACAGTGCGGGATGCAGAGCAATTCCGAGAGAGAGAGCTTCATTTTATAAGTATTCCAAACAGGATTTGATAACCATTTTTATTAGAATGCTTCTATAACAGTCCTTGTTTTCATGTTCCTCATGTATGAAGAGTGCCCTGAGTAGATAATTGACTTGTAAGTTAGCAGCGCTGAAACAGAAGCACTGTTTGGAAGACCTCTTTTATTTTGAACCAAAACAGTTACAGATTTTGCTTCATGAGGTATATTGCATAAGAGGAAGGAACTTTGCAGCTCCAGCTAACATCTCCAGGAGAGGCCTAAATTCAGTATGATCAGTCGATGACACAGACGATTGCAGCGATTGCACCATGCCATGCTCTGGCTGTTTTTCAGTTTGCTGCTGATTTGAAGTACATCAGGGTATGTCGTTATCTCTGTGTCCCAACTTTTTCTTCTGGCACCTGCAAGTCAATTGGGAAGAAAAAGTAGATATGAAGGAAGGTCAACAAAGAGAAACTGCAAGTGTTAACACTCGTAGATCTGTCATGTCACCCCAGCTCTTCTTGGCTTGCGCAGAGTGCTCAGTGTAATGCAGAAAAGAAAATACACAGTGTATCTTAGAGAGGGTGTAGAATATGGCTTGTATTACTTACTGTGTGGTAGTACTATCACGTGTTACTAACAGGTAGAAGCTGGCCAGGCCAGCTCTGCTTCATGTGTGTTAATTACAGGTAGAAGCAGACCAGGCCAGCTGTGCTTCATGCTGACAGGAGCCACGAGGTCAGGAAGGTCTTAGGCAGCAGCATGTTGGGGTTTCCATACAAGAACTGACTGGAGTGCCATGCTGCCAGCATGCATAATTGTTACTTCCCACAGCCAAATTAAGGTCCTATGACTGTATCCTGTCACCTTATGTGGGTTTAACTGCTTTATATTATGAACGTAATCAAAGGACTCATAGCACACACAGTACATTTTTCAGCTGCTGAACTTGGGCTCATACACAGGTTCCCATCTAAAGATGTCTGAACTCTTCTTGAAAATCAGGCTAACGGATGGTTGTTAGTTTGTTCACTGTGTTTGTTCAATTTCTAGGTTAAAAAATACTTGGCTGAGAAGCAGCTTAAGTGGCAAGAACAGGAAGAAAAAGAGCTACAACATTTGGAGGAACTAAGGAAATTAATGGCTGAACAAGCAATTAAAGACAGAGAACGGTAAAATATATCACATGTGAATATACTATCAGTAGGAGCTATTTACAATGGAATTTGTTTTGTTCTCCCTACCTTTTAAATTAAAACAAAATCAGATAAGTGTTTTTTTCCTTCCTGTTTGGTACTTTCCCCACGTGATATGTGAAGGTTGCACCGTGGCTGTATCCTGAAAGCAATTTGTTTCTTAGTTTAAATTAATTCAAATCAGTCGCAGCATTGGAGCCACGTAAGCAATGAACAGCTGCAAACAAAGGAGAGCACACACATTAAGGCGGCTCCCTTCATGCTCTCTGTGCTGTGGATGGGTAGCTGAACCTTCTGTGCTGTTTTCCAAATTGATCCGTAGTCGGGTTTGGTTCTGTTTGAAGGCAGTGAGGGGAGCACATCGAGCATCTGCAGCCTTAAAGACCCCGATCGTTCCTTCAGAGAACCTTAAAATGTGCCCCTAAATTTTGAGACAATTAAAATAATTACTCAGTGTTGAGTATTCAGACCTAGTTCTAGTAAAAGCTGTTGCTTTTGTTTGCATTAAGACCTCTCGGTTCGTGATACAGTAAATGGTCCTGCACTGGATCAAGTATTTCCACGGAACTGTTTGGTTTCTTCCTCTCAAGAAAACTGCACTTAGGATTGTAACCAATGCCAGTGAGAACATCTCAGTGATGATTTTTGTATGTGTTAGAACCAGAATGCTTATAAGGGTGAAATTAAAATACAAACAATGTGCGTTGCAGTGCATCCGTGGCAGCTGCTGTTCACTTGTTTGATGAATGGGCTGAACCTGTTTGTGTTTGAACCTGTGCCAAGTCTTCTCTGCACGATGTGGTCTCTAATGACCTGCTGAAGGAAGAAGGACCATTAAAAAACCATCATATGCAGGCTGGTTATAACTGCTCTCAAATCAAAAGTTTGCCTTTTTTACATGAAGTGGCTCGCCAGGCTGAACAGACTGGAAATGGAATTACAATAGGGATGAAGTTCAATTGGCTCTTAAAGGCTGAAAGTTATCGTAGTCATTCATTGTGAAACACTGCTTCCATCTGACTTTGTTGCAGGGCCTTGCAACACTGAGTTTATATAGCCATCCTTATGCTGGGAGCACACCTATGCCTTTCCTCAAACATGCCTTGCAGTGGCTCTAGCTACGAGCAGGGGAAATACATACAGGCTTGAATTACTGAGTTTTCAGCAGAGTTGAGTAGGAGAAAATGACTTTTCTTTAAACCTGTATGCTGCAGCTTGCCATGCAGTTGGGGAACATTCTTTTCTTATGGTAATAAACTCTGCAGGATAAAATATAAGGAAATGGCACAGTTCATTGAGGAATGCAGGAAGGAAACAATCATACCTCCAGGCTATTATGAATCAAACATCAGCAAGTGCTTAGCAGTATGTTTCCCCGAATTGGCATACTGTACAAAATAAAACAGTTTAAAGAAAAATGCCTGCTCTTTGTGGAGATTAATAATTCTCTGTGCTTTTCATCTTCAAAGCCTTCACAAACATTAATCAAAGAAGGGCAGAGAGGTGTTTCTGCTACTAGGAGCTGTAGTGCTACTAGCACGGCATCGGGCACGTGTTGTACTGAAGGCGGGCGTGCTGGTGTAATGATTTCACAGTGAAGAACTGCAGTCCTATAGAAACTAATTGTATCCTCACATGCTTAGCCTGTTCCAGAGCACAACATGTTTTTAAGTCTCTGCAGAGCTGACTGTAAAAGATGGATCAGAGTAGCACAGCAATTCTGACCTGATGTGTCCTCAGGCTTTTTTGGGAAAGGAGGAGCTTTGGTGTGTGTGAGCCAGCTGACTGTTCCAAGCAGGAGATGCGGCCTGGGCAAACACAGAGCATTTATAATGGATGCAACTGGATACCAAAAAATGTTCTGCCCTTATCCTGAATTGCTTCTATATTTAATTTTAAATTAAGCAATCGGGCTTATAAAATAATGATTAAATAAATATACATACCCCAGACTCACTGCTGTGTTCAGGTCTCACCGGGTAAGCATGAGATGCTAGATAACCAGGGCTGTGACCAAATGAAGGAGTAAAGGCCCCTGAAACAAGATGCTGGGGGCACTGCGTGTCTGCATGTGGCCCATTGAAAGCAGGGCTTTAAACATGAATGAGGTGCTTATTGAACTGACACGGGGAATGTGGTAAGTTCTGATACAGAGCAGAAATGCTCCCTGTATTATAAAGCGTTTGGATGTGGTGCTCAGGGACATGACTTAGCAGAGGGCTGTTAGTTAGGGCAGTATGGTTGGGTTGTGGTTGGACTCGATGATCTTGAAGGTCTTTTCCAACCTGAGCAATTCTATGGTTCTATTCTATTCTATACAGTGATGTGGAAAGCCTCTCCAGGGCGTCCTTGGGCTGCTTTGTACTGCTCTTAGGACCAACTTATTTGTCCCAATAGTTGTTATTGGACTGCGGCTGCAGTGCTCTTTTGGAGCTACCAACACAACAATACATTCAGTTCCAATATGTGCAGTCCACAGCACGTGTGCTCCTTGGAGCTTCTGACACATTGAGAGCAATGACATCAGTTCTGCTGCAGTTGAAGCAGCCCTTTCTTCTGTGCTTCCCTGAAGACAGACCGTGGCAACAGCGACTCGTGTGAAAGGGCTGACAGTGAGGCAGCACAGAATGTCCTGCAGCTTCGTGAGAAACAGACCTTGGCAGTGGGCTGAGAAGTAGAAGGAAGTATGGTGGTATTTCAAAGGCTATAAGCGCCTATTGCAAAAAGCTGACCGGTGAAGGTAGTGCAGCAGGTGAAGTTTCTGCATTATTTGTGCTGAGCTCCATTTGTTCCTTCGGAGAAAGTTTTTAATTCATGAGTTTTCTTGCTTCTTGGAAGGGATTTGTTTCTTTAAATGGAAAGGGTTATAGGGAACAGTTGTGCTGCCATACACGGATGTCAGAGAACATTTCTTCTTGGCAAAGAAAATGGAAAAAAGTGAGTAATGGTGCTATAAAGCTCAAAGCTTGCTGGAGAAGAGCGAGGGTTGTAGAAATGAAGTCTGGAAGGTTAACCAACTTATAAAAAATATATGAAGGGAACGGCATTCTTTGCATCTGTCAGGAATTTTGATGGTGGACATAAGAGAGCATCGGGCTGGTTTTCAATTGGAAAGTAACAATTTAAAGTGGAACTTGACCAGTTTTCCTGTTTGTATGCATGCTGTTTTACAGGGTGAAGTTCAGACAAGCGCTGCTGGAAAAGCGGATCCTGGAGAAAAAGGAAGAGGCCCTTCGAGAAGCGTGTGCAGCAGAGGAGAAGGAGAAATGCCTGGAAGCACTCCGACAAAAGGTGCTTCTATTTCTTATGTGTGGTACTTTCATATGCAGGAAAGACAGAACACATACTGACATGTCACGTGGAAGTTAAAACAAAATGTTATGCCACAAGGAAATAAACGAAGAAGCCAAAATGCACTTCAGGTGTGACGTTAATGTTAATTCTGCCATGCTATAGATCTTATGTGCTTCGTAACCAACAAGAAGAATATTAAGAAGTTAAAGTGCACTATGATGTCCAGAAATATGGATGTGGCTGAACTGATCCTGCTGGCTGCTTCTGGTTATGGGTTGTGAACGTCAGAGCTCGTGTCGATCTGCGCTAGAGCTGCGGATGCTGGCGCTTCTGTCGTACCACCCCGAGGTCTCCTTTGCACCCAGGGCCACGCACTGCCTTTGTGGCACGGAGCAGCGGTGCATCTCCTCGGGAGGGGCTGTCCTCTGGTCACCTGGAGCTCAACATAAGCTTATTTCCCCAGAGCATTTGTGAGGTAGCAACATGAGCTCTCTCTTCATAAAAATGCCATTCAGCTTTCACGTTTATTTCAGTTTGTAAGGACTGGCATTGGCATTCACAGTGTGCAGGTTGCTCTGCCTGCAGCCTGCCCGTGTAGCAGGCAGTTCTCCAGGCTGCGGCAGCCCTGCACTTACCAGGCATGCACAGTGCTATATGAAGTCCAGGCAATTAAATTGTCTCTATCAGGAAGCTGGAAAAAATCTCCGAGTTTCTTTGCATCAAAGTGGCTTTCAGCGTTTGGTCTGAGACAGTTTTCCTGCATTCACACCTTGCATCTTCCCCTCTGTTCTGTGTTGCAGCACTTGGCAGTTGCTGGCAGGGCCTGGCTGGGGGCTGTGCTGCTGGGATCGTCCAGAGAGCCTCGAGCTGTGCTGGGGAGGGGCCTGCAGCAGGACAGTGCGTGCTCAGGGCTCTGGGTGCACTCAGAGGGTGCCCGGGGCTGTGCTGGCCGTGGGACCCGGTCCTGTGCCCCTGGGGGGACGCACAGGCTCTGGGCTCAACTTTTTGGCTTTACAGCACTTATATATGGAGGCAGATTGGTTTAAGGTTCTAAACCATGTCAGTGATGGTGTTTTCAAGGGACATGTGTTACTGATACCACCATAGGCCTACACAGACTGTAATGGTTGTTTCCATATCGTGTACTTTAGGTTTCCGTTGTAGCAAAACCAGACCCAGCGAGAGTGGTGGCTGATACTGCAGCGTCCAAAGCTCGGATGGGCGTTGGGACCACAGAAGAATTTGTTCTTCAAAAGCCGCTGTTTCAGTTGCAGACATATAGTGAAGAGCAGGTAACAGTCTGTCATTGTACTGCGTGGCTTATTGTATGCAACCATACTGTGAGAGCAATACGTGACAATGATTGCGTAGCTGAAATAGTGATGTAAATGGCAGAACACAGAATATAATGTATGTAAAACTAAAAACCTTAGGAGCAGTGGGTGGAGCCAGCTCTGTGCCCAGGAGTCTGCAGTGCTGCAGCACACAGCAGCATGCACACAGACACAGTGCACAGGGGCTGCGCTGCTGAGCCACATCTCCCACCAGTGGGGAGGAGGTGGGACCAGGCGGCTGCTGGGTGCTGACTGCTTGCTGAGTGCTTTGCTATTGCTCCATTACAAAACTCACCCCTTTCACACTCCACATGCTCACTTTAAAAAGTGCCTATTCACATGCTCCTGCTGGTATTGTGCTAAGTATCTGAAGTGAAGTGGAAGTCCTCCTTACTGCACGGAAGAGCAATGCCACAGATAACTTCATGGTGGGGTATTCTTTTCATTTTGGAATCTTACTACACATCTCTTCATAAGCTGAAAATTAGAATCGTGGCAACCTGCTCACTGTTGCTGAACTGAAAGTCAGATGGGATGTTGTACGTGAGGGCTAAAGGAGAAACCAGTCAGGGGTAAGCAGTGAAGTGGTTTTCAGGTCGCCCGCTCTGCTGAGGACGGTGCTAGCTCTATTTAAACTGAAGTTAAGCAACAAAGGGAGGGATTTTCTGTTTCCTTTACTACTCTCCATCTGTCAGTGCATGCATTTGGAACTGAGAAGCTTTAAAATGTCATAAAAAGGGAAGTGCTGGACAAGCGTGGTAATAGACATCATTACATTTCAGCTTATTCAATGCTAAAATAAAGCTTTTATGCCATGGAACTACATAATAGCATTTTTCTTTCTGTCAGTATCGTTTCCAAATACCAGAATGGGAATGATTTCTAATGCAAGGGTTTTTGTTTGGCTAAGAAAATCTACCCAAATCCAATGGATGCTGTGAGGTTTGGAAAAGTCTGGCTTTTCAGCGTGCTCTGAAGAGGTGCAGGTGAGGTTGATACGTGAGCTCTCAGAATGCTCTGCCCACTTCGGCTGGTCGTGGGCACTGCTTCTTGCTCCTGCCAACACCCAGTGAGCGGCCGAGGGAGCTGAAAGGGGCTCATGGATTTTGTCAGATAACCTCATGGCAAATTTTAGTGTTAATTTCCCTGGGCCTTAGCTATTGTTACGGGTATGGAAGTGGTACTGCCATGCAGTCACTAAGCAATGCAATGAAAAAATCATAAATGCATTTGGAGTGCTCAGATCCCATAGAAAAAAAAACCAAACAGGAAGAATTAAAAGTTGTGTCCTGAAAGCAGGGTTGCGTTGCTGGAGAACATCAGAGAAGTCAGAATCCCTTTCCTGAGCAGGCTGAGTTCAAGTCGCTCAGCTTCTCATCTGCCCTTCGAGGTTTGCTGAGGACTGGAGACCAGAGCTCTTTGTTTACACAGACTGTGATCATTAGTATGTAAAAAGGACGATATCAAAATGTGTGTAGTGAATTATTCACCACTGAACTTCTTCGCTTCCAAAGGCTCTTTGTTGTGACCGTAACATTTTTAATCACCTTCTGAACCCTTTTGTTTCAAACACATATAACGTATAATGTATGTACCTATATATACATTCACAAACAGCCTTTAAGTGTATCTTCACTCGCAGTGGGAGTGAAGGAAGCACGGTTTTGTTTCATCATTGCTGTGGTTTATTTTAACAGATCGTTTCTGACCCCAGGCTCCGTGTGGAGTTAGCGCTTCGAGAAGCTGGACTTCACAGAACACTTTATGCAAAAGAGGTTTTACCGAAAATTCCTCCACTGAAGCTTCCAAGAAGAGACATGGAATCCACAGTGTTTAAAATGTAGAGCACTTTGTGTATCAAGAGCAGAGGAGCTTCAGGGTTACGGTCTGGGCCGTACGGTGGAACTTTCAATAAATTTCTCTGGCTGTGCCATGGAGCTGCTCAGCTGTCACTGTGTGCAATCGTTTAGGAACAGGATGTGCCTTTCCTGTGCAGTGCTCGGTACAACATTTGACACCTGCCTGGGTGAAGGCTTTGAGGAGGCTTGGTAGGTGTGAGCTGCCCTAGAACTCCCCATGCTGCAGGATTCCCCATGTTTCTTCCCAGCAGAAGTTCAGCCACTGATGGGAAAGACCTCTGCAAACATTGCCGGTCAATTTGATGCATAGCATGGGCTGGAATTCTGGTTTTTAATTGGCAACATAGACCCCAAAGGCTTCACAGTGACTTAGATCAGGTCGTGGTACACGAATACATCCCACGTAACTTTCATTCCAGGTTGCCTGAGAATTTGATTCTTTTAATCTTTCTGTTGTTCCTTGATGACTACAAGAGGGAACTTCACCTTTGTCTATATTTAGAAGCCGATTTGCTGCGTCGTATTTACTGGGAACCAATCAGGCAAGCAATTTCGCATTGACAGTCTTTCAGAATGAATTATACATTATAACACCATTTCAGATCCGGGATCTTTATTTTGGAGCGGACACCACTGCCTATGATTCTCTTAAATGAAAGGTAAATTGATGTCATTTCATTTTGTAACTGATTGCATTTTCAAGCCTCACATAAGGCGGCTGTAAAATATATTCTGCATGTAAACAAGTTACAGCTAGGAGCTTAACCCAGAATTCCCAAGGACAATAAGCGTCAGGAAGATCTGCACATTCATATTTGCGTATCTAGTTAACTATAGGAACTTAATTAGCATAATATTGTGGTGCCTTACAGGTGTTAGTGGGACACACATCTTGTGTGGAGGCCCGGCCAGCGGAGCCCATCTGCAGAGCTGTGCTGGCTGCTGCACTCCTCCTCAGCTGACAGTCCTCTCCTGCTGGCTCGTCCAGCAGCTCCGCTCTGAGCGTCTTGCAGTGTCAGCTGCTGTTACATTTTTCACACCTTATGATGAAGGTAATGTTGACAACATGTAGCAGTGCAACCTGATCTCAGGGGGGGTGTTGGTGCCCAGGGAGGGAGGTTTGCTCTGGCCTGGGTGGGTGAGGCTGTGAAGTCAGAAGCAGAGAACTGAGGAAGGGACCACAAAGCTGGGGCAGGGCGGGTGCTACAGGCTGCAGCAATGGGCAGCTTTAAACCGAGGCAAAGTAATGTGAGTGTTGAAGTGACGTTATTTTGATAGGGGTAAGATGCTGCAGAGGCTGCTTGCTCAAGAGCAGCGGGAGCTGAATATCCTCTGGGTTTGGTTACTGCATGTTTGTCTCATATTGCAATTCTGGGTATATCTGTGCATTTTACTTTGGTGTCCTGCTTGGAGTAACTCAGTATTTTTAACACATGCTTGGCCATCTTGTTGGATGCTCCAGCAGAGGAGGCCAGCACTGCTTTGCTTCTCTTCTGGAGACCAGATTGGATCCGGGGATAAATCCTCCCGATGGCTTCCTAAAAGCAGGTCTCAAACTTAAGGCAGTGTTGGTTTTTTTCCTTGCCTTTAAAGGCAGATCCAGAAGGTAGTCTCAGTGGTAAAAAACTGTCATTGTCTCGTCCTCTTTACAACTAGTAAGATGCTTATGGAGAACAACGTTCCCATGAAGCAGAAAATCATTTTTGAAAAAAGGGGCTCTGACTGATAAGCAGAACTGTGGGTGTTGTCACATCTGCTGCTTCTCAGAGAGTGGGCCCAGTAGTGTCATCTGAGATCTGGGAAGATGTGATCGGAGATGTGGTGTTAGGAAGGCATTCCTTCATTCCTCGTGATGTGCACCGGGCGAGGTGGCAAGCAGGTGTGCTCTTTTGTTCAGGTTCTACACTGAAACAGTTAGCACATCCATATGCAGCACACTGGCATACATATTCATCCTTTGTCAAGGACTCGTTAATATATGCTAATGCCCCTTTGGCCTTGCTCAGTGGTATCTGGGGTGGTCAAGTGCCCACCTGCTTCTTCCCCATTTTCCACCATCAGCTTCATCACTGAGACTTTTCACTCACTTTCAGCTGCTGGATGTTCTGAAGCCTGAGAACAACTTCTTTATGGAAGCAAAGTCACTCCACTTTAAGATGTCCCACCCAGCTGTCAATTGTGGTCATCAGAAGCGGCTCAAATGCGAACTGGTGCCTGAAAGTCAAGTATGCCACAGCTGCAGGATGAGTCTGTGCGGTACCAACTGCTGCAGAAACGCAATGCTTGTGCCAGCTTATGTGCACATAAGCTTGTGTGTGCTTCTGGATATGTATTTATAGAAGAGCAATGTGAGCGGCTGCAGTGCCGCTCTGATCCCTGGGAAGCAGGCAGCTGTGCTGGATGGTTTGCATTCTGAAAGGAGCTCCCAAAGACGGAGGTGCTGAGCCCTGTAAGCCATTAACTGACTGGTTTGAAACCCTGGGAGGGTGTCAGAATGTGCAACAGAGTAAACATTTCCCAATGTAATCATTAAGTTAAAAGTGGAATGATTGAAGAGTCTCAAGTGCACCATAGAAAATAAAGCAGTGGCTGTGTCCTACAAAGCAGATGATCAGGGCTGTAGCTGTGTCAGCTGCAGCAAAGCAAACCCCTACCAAATCGGGCAAAATGTTAAAGCACCACATTGCTTCTCCTGGAGTAGTTTTCATCCAGAGCTAGGGTGCCTTATGGTTAGTACATAAGGTACTTGAAGTGGACCTTGGACTTTGCAGAGCTGAGCTTGAATTGTGGGTTAATTTGCATGTCAGTGACAGGTGATTGAAGGACACTAGCTCAAGTCCTGCTCTTCCTCAGCCATCAGATCAGTATTTGTGCCTGAAAACTAAAGTCCAGGAAGGCAAACTCAGAACCAGGCTTCTCCTCTGTAACAAATGGAGTTTGTGTGCTCCCAGCACTGACCTGGCGCGATGGCAGTCAGGGTGCTGCTGGGATGCTGCAGGGAGCCCCACAGCAGTGGGTGAGGGCGAGGTGGTGGGGAGACCAGGGTGAGTGGGGCCAAAGTGGGCCATCAGAGGGGTCCCTGCAGTGGGAGGGCCCGAGGTGCCTCTGAACCAGGTTGTGGGGTGAGACCAAGTGCTGCACAGATGGCCCCTTGGAGAATGCTGATAAGTGTCCTTAGACTGAAATGTTTTGTGCTTTTAATATTAGAGATACCATCTCAAGTTTTTTTGATATGTAACACTTTTATTTATCTGAACTCTTGAATCCTGTAAGTCACTGTTCTGAAAATACCAAAATTCATTTGCAAGCAACCTTGTAAGTGAGCCTTCAGAACTGGAAGCGGCTTCAGTGGTAAATTGACTGGGCTGTGCGTAACCCCTGTGCGTGCCCTCCACCCCCACCCACGAGCAGTTTGGCCTTTTTACAGCATGGGCAGTGCTCACAGACCCTACCTGCATCCCCGTCTGTTGGTGGCAGAGATGCTTCCTGCCCACTAGGTGCCTGGGCTGGGCTCTGGCCCCACAGAGCTCATCAGGCCACGTGAGTCCGAGAGCCCTTCTGACCGCAGCGAGGAGCAGCGGCACTCACAGAGCAGAAGAGCTGTGTGTGCCATTTGCTCAGCTATCAGCACTGCGCCAGGAGCAACACGTTCCCTGACGAGGGGCACAGGGCAAGGGCACCCTGCAGGACAGTCCTTCTATTCACAGGGCAGGAGCCAGTGGGGCACGCTCTTATTTCCTGAGCAGCATTGATGCAATTCCAGCTGTTTTGAGACCCACCACGCCAGCACAGCAGTGTTTGCAGTAACACCTCCCCCGCTCACGGGCAGCAGCGCCTCTGCAGCCCTGGGGACGCATGGTCCCCCCAGTCTGTCTTTCCTCCTTTCCAGGTCCACTTGCCCGTGGTGTGGGTTGGTCCCATGGTGGCATGGGAGATGGCAGTGCCCTCAGTCGCTGGAAGGCCGTGTGTTCCCTGCAGCAGCGCGCAGCCCCAGGCGTCTCTGGATGAAGGCCGCCACCAGGCGCTGCGGCCGCTGCTGGTATTCCTGCAGCACCTCGTGGGATGCCCGGATCTGGTCCCCCTCCAGCCGGTCCAGGAGCGTTACGCAGACCACAGCAGCTGTAAGAAGGCCCAAGTGCTGCATTGCAGGGGTGGCTGAACCCTCCCGGGCTGTGCTGGGAGCCGCTGGGGGCTGCCTGAGGTGTGGCATCAGAAGGTGAGGGGTGGCACGAGGCCGGTGAGATGGGACGTGGCTGCATCGCTGCAGCTGAGAGGTGCACCCAGGCCACGAGAGGGGTGAGACATTACTTCCTGCTCTATCCAACAAGTACTCAGGCCTTTTGAAACAGATTTGTTTTTTTATTGAGCCGTGACATTTGTTTTAGTGTGCTTTTTCTAACGGAAATTGCTAGGAATGCATTTTTGGCCTTCACGTCAGCTCTCGTAACACGCCAAAGCCCCGCACCCCGCAGGGAGGAGCTGGGCAGCCCGGGGCAGCACTCACCTCTCAGCCCGCACAGCCCGCACAGCGCAGCGAACGCCGTCGACTCCATTTCAATGTTTCTCACGCCAGCATCATGAGCTCGCTTTAAGTACTCCAACTTTTTTTCATTGGAGAAAGAGCAGAGAGCTCCATCTAATCTCCCTTGACCTTGAAAGGAAACAGAACTGTCACTGCTTGCCCTCGCAGGCAGCAGGCACAGTGACCCGGTCTGGAGCTGACCGAGTTTTCTTTTGCACAGTTACCTCACTCATGCCCCAGTTAACCTGAACTCTTAAGGCCAGCATACTATGTCTCTGTGTAGAAGAACAAAATCAATGTAAGTTTACGCTGTAGAAAGGAAGACCCAGCCACTGAGCAGGAGGCATCTGGCACTCTGCTGGGGCAAATGGTCGCAGCCCCTCCGAGGCCTGTGATGTACATCAGGTGGAGGCATGCCAGGTTAAATCCAAACAACACCAAGTCACTGTGGGAGAGGCATAGCAAGCTGTGCAGAAAATCAGGGAGAAGAAAACCCTAAGTTAAGGACTTAGGTTTAGTTCTTTTAGGGACTGACTCTGGCAGCAGGCAGCAGGAGCTGTTCCCGGCTTCAGAGGCACCGCTCCCTGTGCTGCTCCCTGTGGTCTTCCATCAGCCCTCGGGGTCCCCCAGGACCCGCCACACGCGGTGCCCCCAGCCCTGGGCCTCCTCTCCCCACACCTGCCCTGCAGCCAGCGCCCTGCACCTTGTGCAGCCTCCTGCAGTGTGCAGCCTCCTCGGGGTGAGCAGAACCTGTGGCTATGCCAACCTGGGCATCTTATTGCTGTTCCTACTGTTAATCCTCTTAATGAATTTCTATTTAAATAAAATGTGGCCTTGAGGAACACACAGATGGTTGCATTCACAAGCAGAGGCTTATAGATAGTTCTCAGCCGATTAATTCTTCATTTATTACATTTCATCTACTCTGTAATCAGGACTTTGTTTTGAAAAGGAAACAGTTCCAGAGTAACCGAAGCTTGTTTGCCCAAACGTCACACGCTTCCTGACATTCTTCTGGTGTTTGGCTAACATGAACTTACAGTCCTGTGCTGAGCAGCAGAGCATGACTCATCTGCAGGGATGGGCTGTGGACCAGGGCTGCTTCTCTGCAGCCTGAGGCCATCGACCCCCACTGCTGGGGGTCCCCAACCACCCACACTGCCATGCCACAGCTGGGCCAGGCAGCAGCCACCGGACAGCTCTACCCTTCTGCTCCACTGCCACCCACAGCAGAGCCGGCCATGCAGGTGACACTACGAATGTAACGAGGTGCCAGGTGCACACACGTCCAATCAGCAGAGGAGCTCGTGGCCTGGCTAAGTGCTGGGATTTGTATTGCATGTTCTGAAGGCGCAGACTGCTCTGAACTGACCCTGACGCACCGGTGGGACAGCTGCAGCCCGTAGGATTGGCTGCACAGATAGCTCTGCCCACGTAAGAGCATCGCGTGGGGAAGGACAGCCAAAGCACATCTTACCTTCATAGAAGTCGTAGGTGCACATGGTGTGCCCAACGAGCGTGGGGAAGTCAGGAATGGCCTCACTGCAGGCCAGCAGCTCCTCCACAAGGCCCCCGTCCAGGTCAGTGCCCCGCACCACCACGTCGCCCAGCACCACCTGCTCGAACCGCGGCTGGAAGCAGGCGTCCACCGCCCTGTCAGTGATCACCACGGAGCCGGCCTGCACCCCTGGGAAAGCAGAGGCTGAGGCTAAGCCTGAGCTCCCGGTGCTGGTGATCTGCTGCAAGGCTTCAGCACCACAGACAAACACCTGCAGGTATCTGTGATGGGTTTTTAGTGAGTGAAGCAGATGTGAGGGAATAATTGAAATTTATGTGGTGGCACAGATGTATAAGTAAAGTGCACAGAATCAGCACATGATGAATGACTGGGAGCGTGCTGAGTGACAGCACTTTAATTGCTGATGGATGCCGAGCCATGCCCTGGCACCAGGCCGTGCAGGTGTGAGCAGCACCGCTGCCCCAGCAGGCGTAACAAAAACGTGCTCTGCTAAGCTGGTCACCAGGATTGTGCTGGGTTTGAACCCAGAATAAAGTATCAGGTTATTTGATACGTGGGGACCTGACAAAAGGCAAAAGCTCATAATGACATGACTAATTGCTGAAAAGAAATTGTTAATAGCCTTCTGCCTGGAAGGAAGACCTGGGACAGCTCACCTAAGCCTCCAGAAGTACCAATGCGTATAATGGTGACGTCTCGGCATTTGGCATGGTGCAGCAGTTTGATCAGCTCGTGAAGCATGATGGACACAGAAGGGATGCCCATTCCGTGCTGTTAAGAGAAGAAAGAGCCATTCTGTAGGTGCCAGATGGGTGACTGCAGTGAGCTCAGCATCGCACCCTCTTCCCACTGCAGAGGCCAGCAGGTATTGGCAGGGTGAGCTCTGTTCCTGCAGACTGCCCAGGCAGAGCTCCCGGCCCCTCCTACCCTCAGTGCTGTGCTGTGGCCCCAACGCCACCACTTGGGGCTGGCAGAGCCCCCACAAAACTTGTGCCCCCCACAGTGACCCTTGTCCTGCTCCTACGCCTCCCATCTCAGTTCTTTGCACCATGGTAGGCACCAGCC
The DNA here is from genome assembly GCA_016647715.1 of Pavo muticus. Classification (NCBI taxonomy): domain Eukaryota; kingdom Metazoa; phylum Chordata; class Aves; order Galliformes; family Phasianidae; genus Pavo; species Pavo muticus. The sequence continues at coordinate 440,771 of JACDJE010000148.1, forward strand.
TGCTCTTGGCTTGGCCTTTAAAAGTACAAGATGCTCAGGAGCACGGCCCTTTTCTTATGATAAAGGCCTCTCCTTTTTTTCTTTTGGCCCAGGCAGCGAGCAGCGGGGGACGAGGAGCACCTGCAGGGCTGATCCCCAGGATATCAGACCGATTCCCTCAGCCAGGTTGGACTTGGCTTTGTCAGAGGAATCAGATGGGATCCCTGCCATGAGAGCAGTGCCAGCCCCAGGCCCAGGCACCCTGCAGCCCAGCCCAGCACCCAGCGCTGTCCTCAGGGAGTAACCACTAACGGGAGATTCTGGCCATGCAGCTCATGTCGGGGAATGCTTCTGGCCACACTTCATAGTTTGTGCAGGGTGGGAAGTGTCTTCACCAGTGGAACTGTCACACAGCTCATCTCATGAGCAAAACTCATGCACGCTCATTTTGAATACCATGTTTTTTAAATAGCAAACACAGCTGAGCTGAGAGCCTGTGCTGGAATGAATAGCGGGGCGGGCTGGTGGTCGGACTTGATCTTAGAGGTCTTCTCCAGCCGGAATTATTCTGCGAGTAGCTGAGAGCAGAGGACAGGGCAGGGCTGCACACCGAGCGCTGCACTCACGCTGATGGACAGCACCGGTCCCACGCGGTACATGGCGTAGCGGTCCGTCCCCGCGCAGATGTCGGCCAGGTCCTCCCCATCGCCCTCCAACCCCAGCTCCTTGTGCATGAACCGGGCAAATGCCTTCATCCTGTTCGGACTGCCGCCAACGCAGACGAACTGGGTGTAAAACGCAGATTTGTTGGCAGTGTTGGCTTCAACAGGTACCGCGATTCAGCCTACAGTGCGGCGGGGTCCGCAGCGGGATGCTGCCTCCTTGGAGCAGCGCTGGGCACTGCAGCACTGCGCACACAGCCGGGCTGTGCTTCCCGGTGCCGGGCAGTCCTGGGCTGGAGCAGCCGAGCAGCCGCACCTGGTTGGGTATCGCTTCCAGGGCACGAAAATCTGAAATAACTCCACTGTCGTACATTCAGCAAATGTAAGCTGCCGGTACGCCTACTGACAGCAGAGCCAAGCCAGGTGTTAGCTTGTCGTCTAATTTATTCTATCAGCAGCATCAACTGCAATTAGAGAGCGCTGCTGATGACACAGAGGCCACAGAGGCAGGGAGAAAAGGGACACATTTGCACAATGTTCATGCTAAAACAGTGCTTCTCAAATGCAGGAGCGGACCGACCCTCGGCTGCAGAGCAGCTGCTCTCCGGCAGGCGCACACACGGCCGGGGGGCCGCAGTATGGGACGGCAGCACCGTGGGACGAGGGCACGGCGAGCCGCGGCCCGGCTTCGGCCCCTGCCGGTTACCTTTACGTCCCCAAACATAGCCGGCAGGTCGTGCGTCCTCGTTCCCAAGTCCAAATGATAAAGGACGTCCTCATCCATCGCCTCCAGGTGCGGGTTTTTGATGTGGACGAACCCACCGCTGCGGGGAGACGGGGTGAAGGGGGGTGAGCGGGGAGCGGCGCGGGGCAGCGGGAGGGCGGGCGGCCCCGGAGGGGGAGACGGAGCACGGCCGGGGATGGGGCGAGGAGGCAATGCGGGGCAGCCGCCCTCCTGCCACACGGGGGGCCTTTCGCGTTACATCTCTCGATGCCGGTAACCCCTTCCGTGCCTGCGTACTTGGCAGAAGGGATTTCTCAGTATTTGTCGTCAGTTCGTCGGTGGCAGCCCCAGCTCCTCCTTTGATGGGGTTCTGCCAGAAGCACGCAGCAGGTAACACTGCCACGTCACACGGAACAGCTTTTTAGCGGGAATTTTATATTCGCGTGGTCCCAAATAGCTGCTCAGCAATGCAGGCACTAACTGAAAATCGGGACTGTGCGGGCGCCGGGAGGTCGGCTTGCCCTGCCTGTCCACGTGCTTTAAAAGAAGTAAAGCAACAAACAAACAAACAAGGGAGATCGATTTCGTAAATCGGGCTTAAACAAACCCAGAGAACGTTTTTCCCGTCTCAGTCAAACCAGTTCAGAACCCGCCCGCGACTCACCCCGAGTAACGCGTCGTTTCGGTCATGACGGCTCCGCCGGAGGCGGCCCAAAGCGATACCCCGCGGGAGCGGCAGTCACAGCGCCCGCAGCGGCTCCGTCCGTGGGCTGCCGGGGCCGGGAAGAGCTCCGGGGCGCTCCGCACGGGTAAAATACCCTCTCCCCACTCGGCGCGTTGCTCAACACCCGCGGCGGACCCACCTCTCCTCCCGCCCCCCGCGTGCGGGGCCGTTCCTCCTCCGCCGCCGCCCGTTGGCCGCGGAAGCCGCTCCGCGCCGCCGGGAGCCGCGGATTGGCCGCCGTTGCGGGCGTGCCGCCGCCGCCCCGGCCGTGCCCGCCGCGTGTCCGCTCGCCCTTTGCTCGCCGCCGGCGGCCGCCGCGTGGCCGACACATGTGCGGAGAGGAGCGGAGCGGGACGGCTCCACGTGACGGGATCGTGCGAACGACGCGCAGATCGGCCCGGGCTCGGCCCCGCGGGACCGCCCGTCGCCGGAGCGCCCGGAGCCCCGCGCTGCGGTCCGCGCGGTACCCGTGCTCCGTCCCGGGGCCCCGCGTGCCGCTGCCGGGGCCGATTTTAATGGGCCGGCGTACTTCGCCGTTCAGAACTGGAAAGTCGCCCGAAAGCAGAACGAGAACCGCGCGTCGGGGTGCGGCGGGGCCAGCGGCAGAGAGACGGAGTGCGCGTCACCGCCGCAGGGCTGAGCGATGACCGCGGGCCGTGGCGATGCGCCGGGCGGGGACGCAGCGGCTTCGAGCGAAAAAAAAACGGAAAAGAGAAACTTGTGACCGAGTCGAGGCGCGGCCGCGCTTTTACCCGAGCACGCGCCGGCGCTGCCGGAGCTGTGGAGCTCCGCTCGGAGCGGCGTCTGAGCGCGCGCAGCTGTGGGCGGGGCCGGGCGGTGTCTGCGGAGGGCGGCGACGGAGCGCTGCGGGCAGAACTCGCTCCCGGTCGTTGCCCGTCGGTTGCTGTGCCTGCGGCTGCCCCCGAGCCCCGCCGCCTCCTTACAGACTCCGACGGCTCCTTAAGAACGCGCAGCGCCACAGAAGCGCTTCTGCAGAGGCAATGATTAAAGGCGCGTTTTGCATTTTAAAATCCGGTCTCGTTTCTCCGTCTGTTTGCTTAACGGCCTTTCCTCCGCCGCTTCCAGCTGCGCTCCGTTCTGCGCACAGCGCGCGCCCACGGAGGCGCGCGCGGTGCACGGGGACCCCCCAGAGGGCAGCGGGGGCGGGGCGGGAGCGCGCCTCGTGCGAGGCTGTGCGGGTGGCCGCTGCTTCCCCGCGGGGCGGCTTTGCCCGCGCTCTCCGGATCCCGCCGCGCAGCACCGGGACGGGGAGTTACAGCGGAGGAGAAGCGATACCCAAAGGGATGGGGACGCGCACACCGCGCACTGCCACTGGCCTCGCGCCGCGAGGGATGCCGGGAGCGCCGGGGGTCCCGCACCGCTCGGCCCGCGCTGCGCTGTGCTGCCGGCAGGGGGCGTGCGGGGGACGGGCATCGGCGGCGTCGCGTCGGCGGCAGGAAGTGACGCGCTGAGCCCGACGCCCATTGGCGGCCACGGCGGCCGGGTGACGCCCTCCGC
>JACDJE010000148.1:444771-495752 GCA_016647715.1 Pavo muticus
TGCGGCCGTGCGAGCGCGGCCCGTGCCGGTGTGCGGCGCCCCGGGGACGCTCCGCCGCGTCGCTCTGCCCGGGCCGTCCCCGCCGCCTCGGCCGCAGACAAAGGCGGCTCTGGGCTCGGCCCGCTCGCCTTCCCGCGGGCTGTGGCTCCTCGGGCAGAGGGCGGCCGCTCCTTCCGTCTCCGGTGGTGGGTGAAGACGTGGCGAACGGAATCGTTTGCTGCAGTAGTCTGCGGTAAAATGGGGCTGAGACGCTTCGGCGGCCCTTTCGATTGTAGGAAAGCAGTCCTCGGCGGGCTGCGGTGCGGCGCTCCTTGCAGTGCTGGGGAAGCGGCCCCCGCAGCAGCGCCGCGCCGTGAGATGCAGCCCCGGGAGCCGCGCACTGCGTTGTGCTGCGCTCGGCCGCTCCCCGGCGGCTGTGCTATGAGCGCTTACAGAGCTCCGGACGTCTGAAATTCCCGTCTGATTTCTGTAATAGTCTCTACGTGCCGCCTTCCTTCCTCATCTCCAAAGAAACCGCAGCGAACTGCAGTACGGCGGGTGCTTTACCGGTGTCCTCCCACTTGTATGCTCCGAGCTCTAATGCTGCATGACAAGTCCTGGGTTGCCTTGAGGCTGGAATGGGCAAGAGCCAAGGCCGTGGATGAGAATGGCTCTCAGCCACCCGGCTCCTTTGGCCATAGTGATTTGTGGAAGACGTCCCTGGGTCTGTGTGGGGGGAGCAGGAGGTGCCCCAGAGGTGACCCATCTCCCTCTCCCATGCCTGCCGTGGCCCAGGAGCCCCCAGCCGGCAGGACAGGCCTGCTCTGTGCTGACTGCTGCCGTTCCATCTCAGGACGAGCTCTGCGCCTGTTGCTCTGACTCAGATCAACCTCCACCGTCTCGGCTTTTAAGTTGTCAGCTTTTACATGCTGAGCTGTAGCGAGGCCAGCAGCGTGGAAGGCGAGGATGATAGTTAAATGAAACAGCCGGAGGGAAGAAAGCTGTTTCATAGACTTGTTTTAGTTCTTACAACGTGGTATTGAAGTTACAGCTGAGAAAGGGAAATCCTGCTGACCTTCTGCTGGTGGTGCTTTGGAGACACCGTTCACAGCCTCTCCCCAGGTTCTGCTGAGCAGTAACTCTTGGAAATCCGGTTTCTTGTAGCTTACTTTATACGTGTGTAGGGGAGTGGGAAGCATTTTGGTGTGCAGCTGTCGAGGCTGTTACCTCCTGCTTGTATTCCATAGCAAATACTGTAGCTGTGTTGGTTAGTGTGAAAAGCATTGGTGAGGGCAGCAGTGGTGCCTGCAGAAGTTCAGCCTCACCCTCCTCAGACTAAACTCACGCAGTAACTTCAGTCACGCTATCTTTTTCAAGCTATTTAACACACTTTGAGACACCGGAGTTCTCCTGATGCTGTAGTAGCCGGATATTTGATATTCCTGTGGTTGTTTACACTCTTCTATATTAACATGCATTAAGTTGGCTGCATTTTTTTCTGCTGAGGCGATGTGTTAAAGCTGACCTCTAGCAGCAGTTATTAAGGTCCTTCAGTAGGAGAAGGAGAATGCGTTGAGGAGCTGAGGTGAAAGGGGAGGGCTAAATATAACCATTTCCTGCAAAACTTATCTATTTTTAAGAGCGCTTGTCTTCCCAATGTACAGAAAGGCTGCCTTTTGCTGCTTTGCTCCTTGTGGTAGCGCTGTGGTTGTCCGTGGAATGGCTCTGCTGGTAGGTCCCGATGTGTGCAGGAAAGTATGGGGAAGCATTGCCAGGGCTGTGGGCAGGGAGGTGTGGGGCAGCCTGACTCAGTGCGGCACTGCTGCCCCGTGGGTGCCCAGCAGGGAGGGAACGCTGCCTTGTGCTGTCTTGCCCAGGCTGCCGGGCACACTGCAGCAGACACGTGGAATCATAGAATTGTTTGAGTCAGAAGGGACCCCTAAAGGACACGTAGCCCAACTCCCTTGCACTGAACAGGGATGCCCACAGGTAGATCAGGACCTCAGAGCCTGGTCCAGCCTGACTTTGAATGTCTGCAGGGATGGGGCACCCACCACCTCTCCGAGCAATCTGTGCCAGTGCCTCAGTGCACTTAGTGTAAAAAATGCCTTCTTTATATCCAATCCCAATCTCCCCTCCTTTAGTTTGAAACCATTTCCCCTTGTCCTGTCACAGCAGACCCTGCTGAAGAGTCTGTCCCCTTCCTTCTTACAGCCCCTTTGGATGCTGAAGGGCTGCTTTCATCTCACCTCAGAGCCTTCCCTTCTTTGTGCTGAACAGCCCCAGCTCTCAGCCTGTCCTTGTAGGGGTTTTGTGGCCCAGCTCTGGACATGCTCCAACAGGTCCGTGTCTCTCCACATCTGGATGCAGTGCTCCAGGTGAGGCCTCACAGTGCAGAGCAGATGTGCAGAGTCCCCTCCCTGACCTGCTGGCCACGCTGCTTTTGATGCAGCCCAGGATACGGTTGGCTTTCTGGGCTGTGAGAGCACAGTGCTGGCTCATGTCCAGCTTCCCATCCACCAGTACCCCCAGCTCCTTTTTGGCAGGGCTGAAACGCATCACAAAGCTTATCTGGGAGGAATGCAGGTGAGTCTACAAGAGGGATAAAATTGGTTCAACGCTCCCACAGCCCTGCTTTGGCCTTGCTTTGCTCTCTGAAGCCATATACTTGGGAAGGGATGAGCAGTGGACCCCTGATCAGTAGCGAAGAGTCTCCTTGAAGGTAGGAGGTGAACACAGGCGGCGAAACAACACCAGCGTGGTGGTGGGTTTATTTTATTTACCAGCTGGTACTCTGAAGCAATGCTTAAATATAATGAAGTCTGATTTTAAAATAGGATCTAGGAACAGCCACCGTAAATAGCCAGGCCCCGTTTTAACCCCTTCATTCCTGCCAAAGGGGAAAAAATAGTACTTGAATTTCTTCCCATTCTTAGGTATTTGGGCTCTCAAAAGAGGATCCTAGTATCTGCCCTTGTATCTTTTAGTCTCTTCTGTGTATAGACAGCTTAAAATCGCAGCCTGCTCGTCTGTGCAGCTATGTACAGCAACAGGAGATCACAGCAGTGTGCCAGATGTAGTAGATTTCAGAGTGGGAATTGCTGTCTTCCATCCTTAATGTGAGTGAGGATTCACAGGGCTCCAGTGGGCCGGGTTGTGGGTTGGCCCTCACAGGGGTGTGCCTGCATGCTCAGGGATGGCTTGTCAGCCCTTAGAGTGATCAGGAGTGAAAGAGCTGAGGAGTGTGTTGGTTACAGCGCGCTCTGACAGGGTAAGAACACAGCTTGCAAGCACGCGCTTCATGTGTCTCTGAACTGAAAAGCCACGTATGTCTGTGAAGTAAGGAATGATAGCATTTCTTGGTGTTGGAAACCTAACTTCACAATAGTTTGAAAGGCTTTTTGAGATCGTCAACTTAGAAACAGCTATTGACTGTAAAATATAGAAAATTTCATGGAAATGCTTTCAAGAAACCCTTTTTCTTTCTTGGCTATTTTTGTAGTTATAACCCAGCTTTAGAGCAATGCTTTCAGAAGCACGGAGCTCCATGTGGGTAGGAACGTGGCTGTAACTGAGGTTCCTTATGGCTGTGCCATGGCACGACTTCAGCTGGCGGCCATCCCTTCCTGCATGTCCAGCCCCTCACACTGCGCACAGCTGGGTGCCTGCAGGCTGCCCACCCGTGTGGCTGTCGGTGGGCTTTGCTGCTCTCCGAACTGTGCCTGGCTGACGAGATCAGCAGTGACTGTGATGAGAGAGGATGGGTTGATCGCCGGTGCTTTAGTGTTAATTCTGTGGGACGCAGACTTTCCTGGAAGGATCATCAGGACTGCGTTGCTATTGCTGGTAATGCAGAAAGCCGGTGGTGTTCTTTATTAGCAGTTCAGGTGCTGACCGACCGACTGTGATTCATCTGCTGGTGAATAGTCAACATCAGGTGCTGCATCACCGTCTCAGCCGGTTATTACACGATCCCGCCTTCAAGCAGGGCTCCTTTGATCTGCGCTTTCCTTTAGTGCCGGGCTCGTCCCACCCGCAGGCGCGGCTCTGGGCCCGGCAGGGGGAGCGGGCCGTGCTGGGGCGAGGAGCTGCCCGGTTCCGATGGGAACGTGTTCTGCCTCCTTTGTGCCTGAAAGTAGTGTGCTGCCCACGCCTCAGCACCTCTCCAGCCCCCAGTGATGTCCCTCATGGGACGAAGGCAGCGTAGCTCTCTAAGCAATTAGGGTGACTCGTAGGTGTGGGGCTGCTCAGCTTTGTTCTGCGAGGCTGTGTGCGCTGCTGTAGGTGTGGTGTGGCTGAACTTCTGCTGGAGAGAGAGGGTCTGAGTGGAGATCCTGCGGAGGGAGGTCTGTGGTGGCTGTAATGTGAGGCCGTGTGCCGTGTGGGAGCCGGGAACGCGGCCTGCAGTCAGCGGTGCTGAAATGTCCGTCCGGCTCTGAGGGGTGAGGTACGGAGTGACTGCTTGGGACTGAGAGTGGTTTTCTGCTTTGTTTTAAGAAAGGCGTTAGATCTGTTCCTGGGTCTGTGGGCAGGCTTTTGGGTGCAGAGGTCTGCATGCAGTGTCAGGCTGGGGTGTTTGTCTCTGCTGGAAGCGTGGGGCAGAGCAGAGATGGTGACCTTCCCACGCTGTGTCCTCATTGCTTCTCCCTCAGCCTCTGCTCAGGGGCCCTTCTGTAGCCAGCAGGTTAGTGTGGGTCAGGCGTACCTCTTGTTCTCATTTCTCCTGTTGAGCTGAATAGGTGGCTGAACGGTTGCTGATACAAAGTGGCTTAGGTGGATGAGCACATCCTCTACTTCAGATGCTCCCGAGAGTGTCTGACTGTGTTTCTGTTCAGCCATCTGTGGTGCTCCTGAAAAGACACGTGTGGATACACTTGGAGCTTGTTGCAAGTTATCTCAGGTCTGTTTTAAAGGTGGGAAGACCTCCAGTTTGGTGATTGGACTCTTTGTCTGCCTTGGCTGAATGGGAATGAGCTCTACCTTGAACCAAGATGGGCTGAGCAGAGGAGAGCACCGGCTGCTGTTAGTTGGCTTTTCTGCAGGCACAGAGGTAATGCACAGCTCCGGGCTGGAACACTCCTTTCTGCTGTGCTGAGCCATGGGACCGCCTCAGTTGAGCAGAGGTGAGCAGGAGGAGCTCGTGCTGTCGCACAGGGCGGCCGTGCCCAGCTGTGCTTGGCAGAGGTCAGGCATTTCTTAGAACAAGAAGCTGCAGACCTTACCTCTCTGCTAATAAGCTGCAGAATGGAGTCCAACAAACACCTCTTCTAATTGTAGGTCTGCTGCTTGTCTGGCGTGTATCCTGTAACTGCAGGAGCAGGTTGGCAGCCCTTCACCGGCTGCCTTTGGCTGGGTGGATAGCTCGGAGGCTAGAAGTGGCTTCCTTTTGAAGTCCTGCAAGCTGCTGATGGCTGCTTTCATGACTGTGTGCCTCAGCAGGCCCCTGAGCCTGGGCTGCTAATGGCCCAGGGTTGCAGCCTGAGCCGCCCCGCACTCAGCACAGCAGCTGCACAGGCCTTCAGCTGGGTGTGGGTGCCCGGGAAGCACGCCGCCCCACTCATCCCTCTCCACGTGCTGCTCTTTCTCCTATTCCAGTGCTCCTGTGGCCATGTAATGAGCTGGGTAAGGGTGTTAATTTTAAGTTCAACCTGGCTTTGCTGGACTAGTTCCAACAGGGATTGATTCGTGGCTCAGTTCTGTGCTGCCCACGCTGGTATTGGGTGGTTGCCTGCAATGGCTGTGGGTATGGGGTGGGAGAAGAGGGGAGCCTGCATCTCTCTGGGAACAAACGTAGCGTTAAACAAGGTGTGTGTTTGTATTAAGTCAGTCTGAACCAGGCTGTGCTATTTAGGGCTCTCCACTGCAATGAAGTTGTCTCTTGTGTTTGTGTGGGTGGACTGGAACAATTAAGTCGTTTCAAGGCTGAATCTTAAAAGAGAAAATGAAATGAAAAGATAGTGGTTTGGTTTGGGAGAGGGTAAATTAATTGTAACGTGTTATGCTAAAGAAAAGATAGTTGGTCTCTTGCAGGTTGTTTATTACTGGCAAAAATCATGTTGAAACTCTTCTTAACTTCATTTGGCATTGCAGTGCTTTGTTGCTCACCTGAAATGCTGCTCCTTGCTGTGCTGGGCTGCAGTGGGGCTGTGCAGCCGATGTGCGGGCAGCTCCCCACTCCTTGCTGCTGGGGTGCACAGCTTTACTGGCTGTCCTGCACTGCACCAGGGCTTAAATCAGCACAGGCTGCTCTGCAGATGGGGGGATTCGGGTGAGCTGTGTGTTTAAAAAAAAAAAAAAGCTATTTTAAATCTGAATTGTAAACACTGTCTCAAATTAAATGATAAAAATGTTTCAGAGATACCGTTACCTCATGAAAACAATACGGACACTTCATCTCTTAAGTTCTACAAAGGAAGAAATGCGGGTCCGTGCTTTTGGTGGAAGTGATTACAGGTGGAATGCTGCCCTGGCACCTGCTCCCAGTGGCCGGGCACCACTGTAGGTCCATTGCCTTCCACTCGGCCTGTGTGCTGGGGCTGAGTGATAGAGCCTGTGTGCGTGCTGATGAGAGGCCAGTGTCACGGTGCCCTGGCAGGGCTATTATCACCCTGGGGCTCCTCATCTCCAGGGTAACTAGGCGTAAAGGCAGTGCTGGAGGGCCCATCTCTGCTTATCTCTGTGCAGGGCCTGCCTTTGATGTGAAGCTCTCTGTCCTTCTGCCAGCGGGGTGCCCCTTGTGCAGGCGGGCTAGCTGGGCACAGGGCTGAGAGCTTTGTGGCCACGATGAAGGCTAAATCACGGGATCATCGGCTGTCCTCCCAAGCCCTTACATAATTGGAGCCCTTCTCTATCCAGGAAGAAGCACACAAGTTGTGTCAAACCACCAGGATTAGAAAAAGCTCCTCTCAAGTTTGCCGAGGAACGCGCGGCGCGCAGCCGGTGTCCTGGTGCTGGCCCGGCACCACGCCTTGCTCTGCTCCCGTGGTCCCTCCCATGGGCTTCTGCTGTCAGGACACCACGTCTTAAAATTTCTTCCACACCTCCTTGGCTTTGCTTTTCTTATCTCTTTTAACCTCAAATTAGTTGGTTGTCAATTAAGCCTGTACAAATGTGCCAGGAATGCCATGTAGACGCTTCTGCGTATGTCTGTGGACCCGCACGTTTGCATCAGCCTCTAGTAGAGAGTGAGCTAAACGAGTAACGTGCTCCAGCTTGCCTAAACAGAAGGCTGGTTTTCTGTCTTGGTGGAGGCATTTTACACACATGTAGCACTCACGTCCTCTCCTCTAAGGCAAACCTGTGCATAACTGCTCTGCGAAAGCTGTTTTTAGGTCTGAAGCTGCTTATACCCTTTCCCCACTCGTGTTCCTTGCACCTGAAATATTTTAAGGAATGAGTGTATCAATATGACCATTCTTAAATAGTGATATTTGAATCCCAAGCACTGCCGGAATACCTTTAGTCAGAAGAACTGCGGTATTCCTATGCCTTGTGCACGAGTGGCTTTTTGGTGGAGAAGTCTTTGACTTGATGTGTTTAGTTAGGGTTTGGATGGTGGCCGTTTGTTAGCACTGGACTCTGATGTGCAGCGAAGGGCAGGATTTCGAGGGAGTTTTTTCCATTAGAAGGGGCAAAGTGATGAGCAATTGAGAGCCAGAAGACCAAACCCAGCTCTAGAAGCTGTTAGTTCTTATGGGGTTACTGGAGTCCTGGTGGGAAACTGGTGTTTGAATCTGCAGTGCTGTTGTAGGTCTCCTTTCGCAAAGGGCCTGCTTGGAGTAAATCTGCCTTGATTCCTGGTCAGATGGTGTCCCTGGAGTGTGTCAAACTTTGATGCGTGGTCTGCTGGTAACAATGCTGGTTGAGCTCCCAGTGCAGATGTTCTTTATTCTAAGAAAGGCTCTGCTGTGTGTAGACGAGAGTACTGAAGGGCATGAAACGTTACCTATCTAATTTTAGTTATCTACTGGATACAGGGCCTTGGGGAGTGAAATAGAGCAAATGGAAGAAGAGGAAGAACTTGAAGTTGCTCTGCAAGCTGAGTTAACAGAGCCACTGCCTTACCCACAGCGGCAGATTGAGATGAAAAGAGGGGATTTGAGGTTGTGCTTGTATTTTGAGGGAATTAGATGCAGTTCAGGGGCTGCTGTTGCCCTGCACCAAGCCTGTCCTTAGCCCTCGCTCTGCTGCAGGAGTCCTTGCAAGCGCCCAGCTCAGAAACGGCGAGAGCCATCCCTGGAGCTTCTCTTGTGCAGGCAAGCCTTTAACTTGCAGCTCTTGCAAGACTGCTGTGTTTCCAGTGTGTGTCCTTCTGCCAAGTCTTGTGGAACTTGATGGCTCTTCAGAGACCTGGCTGAAGAAATCAGCAGGTTCCTCTTCAAGCAGCGGGAGAAGTAGGAGGAGGCACGTCTGTGGTCTCGGCTGTGATTGGAAAACCTGGAAAGAGGAGCAAGTGCGCTGCTTCGGGCCAGTGTGTGCCTGGAGGTAACTGGCAGCCAACGCAATGAGCAAAGCCCACTTTTCTTAGGGAGGGGAGGAGCTGAAGTCACTGCTTTTGAGTGTGTTTGAGTTAGAGCTTCGGGGTTTTGTAGTTCAAGGTGTGTGTGAAGGCGCTTCCATTCCTGGCCTTGTGTAGCTGAGTCCTTTCCCTGAGCAGTACTCTGCCCTCTTTTTGCTCCTGCAGGACTTGTCACAAAGCAGAGTGCTGTAGGGTTATGTGTCTCTAGGAGAGGACTTCGTGGAGAATCTGAACGAGCAGAGGGGCCTCCTTCAGGAGGAGCCAGGGAGACCTGGGGGGATGTTGGGCGAAGAGGGCTGCAGAATGTGGGTGCAGGCAGCTGAAGGGAGGCAGGAGGCAGCCCAGCACTCAGAGAACCAGCACAGGCTGCTTCCTGAGGGTCCCACCCGAGCAGTCCTGCTGCCAGCATGGGTAGCTGCTCAGGGCTGTGTTCTGCAGCTCTTGGCAGTGGGCTGCAGCAGTGGGGACCCTGCAGGCCCGGCTGTGCTCAGCCAGCATTGCTGGGGCTCTCTTGTTGGGTGTGCTGTGTGGGAGAGGCTCCTTGCTGAGCTGCTCACTGGTGTGAACGTGAGAAAATGAAACCACCACTCAACAAAAAGGAATGCTAAGGTGCACCCTGTAACCTTTGGAGTTTTGGTGTGCCAGCACAGCATGGAAGGATATGAAGTGTATATTTTTTTCTCCCTCAAAGTTCTGAAATATTCTTTAAAATAAGGCTTTTCATCACGTTTCATGATGACCGTATGAAACGGGTGTTTGGTTGCATGTGAAGTGAAGGGTTCTCCTGAACACTGCCGTGTTGTGCTTGTGGAAGTTGGTGCAGCCCGAAGCCATCCTGCTTCTCCTTAGTTCTGAAGGTGCTGTGAGAACAGATCCAGTCTGCTTTCTCCGAAACTCATCGTTTGAAATCTGTGTCTTCTTGCACTGAGTGTGAGTAACGGCTCGTTCTTCGGCTTTGTGCTTACTTCGCTTTGGAGGTGTCTGTTTCTCTGTGTTGAGCTCCAGGTCAGTGCCTTAGGATGGCCTGTGTGCGCTCCTCTGGTGCTGCTGAAACATGTGGGGAAGGTGATGGATGTCCCACATTTGGTTCATAATGGTGTATTAAATATGGATTTTGGACAAGCCAAAAACTATTTGGTTTAATGCTCTCAATTTACCCATCAGAATTGTATGTATGTAATGTCTGTCAGATGTATTAAGTGACAACTGGCAGTATCTTGTAGTTGCTACCCGAATTGTCCTTAGGGTTACGTCTGGTTACGCAGTCACCCCTTGTTCTAAGAACCAAAGGGAAAATCAGTCAGTTTTCCGTTAATAGTTGTTGTTCAAGAAGGCAACTGTTGCTACTGTGTCAATAGGCAAATCCACTCCAAAGGAACGAAGCGAGGCTTTCTGGCTAGCCAGGACTGGTGGCTTTGGGTTAATAACAGTGCTAAAATGGGCTTTCTTACATAGTAGTAATCAGTTTCCTGAGAGACCAAACAAATATTTAGTATCTGGACGGTCATGGGAGGCTGCTGATTGTTCTGATCGTGGAAGTCTGTCTGTCTTACAAAAACAAACAAAACCAAGAAGAAGTTTTCTCTGTTGCAAGTAAGTAACAGTGTTTCAGCAGGACAAATAAGCATAGTGAATTCCTGTAAAAAGAGAATTCCTTCAAGTAAAAACCTGTAAATGTGAAGCTTAGCTCTCCGTGGGGGGTTTTCAGGAAGCTGATGGGATGTGCCCTTGGGAGGCGCTCGGCCTGGGGCCTTGAAGAAAGGCTTCGTCTTTGCTCCTGCGCATTTAAAATCTGAGATGTTACGTTAAGCCACCTGGCCGAACTGCTTGGCCTTTGGTTGAATTAGCATTTCTGCTTTGTCGTCCCCATAAAAGCACGCCGTGCACTGTGAGTACAGCTGGTTGAACGCTTGCCCGGCTGTGTGCTGGGGGTGATGGGTTACTGGTGGTGGATGCTCCCTCCCATCCTGTGACTGAGATCTCCTCAGAGCTTGTACCGCGTGCTGATTTGCTGCAGGAGGTCACCAAGGTGACATGCGGGCTGGTACTGCTGGCACCGACCCCTCGTGTGCTGCTGGGGGGAGGGGGGCAGGCTGGGTGCTGGAGGGGCAGTGGGCCTGCTGGTTTGGGCGGTCTCTTTCTTGCAGAACTAGCACAGTGCTGCTATATGCTCGTCTTCCAATAGTAATTGCGTTCCCTTTGACTGAACTCTTGGTTGGGATAAGCAAAGATTCACAGCTTAACTCTGGGGACTGTCCCTCCCCGTTACTGCATGCCAGCACAGCATGCTCCCAGTAACAGTCAAAACTTCTATTCTTCCCTTTCATCCCCTGTTGTTTGTTATTAACAGGGTTGCTTTTTTCCTGGGAAATAACGTTAGGATTTAGTTGGTCTTAGCGGTATCTTCATTTCTGTTGGACAATGATTAACCCTTGTTAGAGAACAGAATATAAATGCAAAGCCAGACGCAAAATCCGTTCTTTAAATTGTGACTCAGCTCGGTGATTTCAGTCACTTTGATCACTGTTCAACCTGGGAGTGTTGAAATACTTACCAAGCCCCAGAGAGTGTAGTCCACCATGCAGACAGAGACTGCTGTCCTGGAAGCTTCAGAAAACCACGTAAAATTCCAGATAGGGTATTTTGACCTTGAGTTTTGCTTAGCTTTGCCTTGAATCATTATGCTAATACAGTGACTCAGGATGGTTCATCTTGCTTTCTGTAGCTACTTTTTTTTCTGTTAGTAGCCCGAAGAAAGCTCCATGCTGGGCATGCTGCTGAGCGCAGGGCTCTGCGTCTCGTACGGCGCTGGCTGTGATCGGGAGCATTGGGTGTTCTGCCTTACCCAGCACACAAGCTGAGCAAGGAGTACTGGGGTTATGAAGTGCTTTGAAATCACCTCTTGCTGTCATCCTATGCATTTCTAAGAATAAGATTTGGGGTTGGAAGGAGGAGATGAGGGTGAAGATGGAGTGCAGTCATAAAGCAGTGTGGAAGGACTAAAGGAACCTTTTCTCCCCTCCAGGAAGAGGCTCCTCTGATGGCAGTGTGGTATAACGCCGCCCCTGGAGCGGTCTGGGAAGGATGGAAATGTTCAGTACAGGGCTGAAATCACCCTGGGCAGCACTGCCTTCCCAGGGCAGCCTGTGCAGACAGGCTGGATTTTCAAGTGGCCAGGGATGGTTTTCCCTGCGGAGCAGTACAGACCTGGAGAGATCCCCAGCTGCTGTGGATCGCCCCTCCCCAGCACTGCTGGTTTGGCAGCTCTGCCCCCAGCATGCTCACCACAAAACGACTTTGAAGCCCTTTGATTTCTTCGCTGCCCCACCTGTGGGAGCCGTGTATGGGACTGGCCTTGTGTGACTGGGCTGGTGGAGCCCCTGCCCGCAGCCCGCCTTCTGAGCTGCCCGTGGCCGAGCTGCCTGGTCCTCTGCTCGCTCAGAGCTACAGCAGTTGCTGCTGGACTTCAAAACAATCAAACAGTGCAGAAATGAGACGTGTAGTCACTGCTGGAAAGTAACGTGTAGTTTCAGGTCCCTCTAAGCAGCTTTGGGTAAGAAGTCATCTCTTATGAAGGATTGTTGTTTAAAGACCTGTTACTCAGAGTTTCATGTTTCTTGCAGCAGTGTTTTTTAAACCCACAAACCAGTGTTAACTTGTGTCCAGCAATGCTTGTCTTCGCTAAACCCCACTGCAGCATTGCTAACGCTCTGTGTCACAGCCAAGGGCCCTGCTGTGCTCTGCAGCGGGTGATAAGGGGGAAAGGAATGGGGTTGTTGATCCAGCTACAGAAAGTGCTTAGAGGCGGTGGATTGCATTCAGTTCACTTCAAGAATAAATAAAAAAGAGTCAACTGACTTCACTTGGTCTGCTGCTGCTGAAGTGCGTGCACGAGGTCTCATGCCAGGCCTCAGGTCCGTCTGTCACACAGCGAGGAGGAGTGGTTCAGGCACCATTCAGTGTCATGAATGCTTGAACATAATGCAAGTTCTGTCAGAAACTTTTGTAAGCAAGCTGCAAATGCCTGAAAACTACCTGCTACGTGGTGTATGTGAGTTCATCTGGTGTGGAAGATGGCTGAACACTGGCCAAAAGGAGTGTCTGTGGGCTGGAAGGCAAATGGAAAGGGAAGGATCAGGGAGATTCCAGAAAATGGGGTGAAAATGATCCCTTTGAAAGGCTGCAAGTGTGCGAAAATGGTCGTGGTGGCAGAGCACAGAGGAAGAGGAGAAACTGGTGCTTTTCCTTGGTTAAATGATTTATGCCATGCAGTTTGTGTAGCCTGTTAAATTTAGCTTTAGTGTCCTGTTGTAAAGTAGATGTGAAGGAAATGCTGCGTTGTTCTTTGAACTCGGGGAAATTCTAGGCAGAGAGAAGGTTTGGATTGTGTGAACGGCTCTTCATGGAAATCAGAGCTAACCAATGGGTGGCTTGGTGCTGTAGCTGCTGACTGGGCCCGGCTCCAAGCTTACCTAGCCATGGTCTTGGTTGTTTTTGCGGTGGGTATCCATGAGAAATACTAATGATATTTTCTGCAAAATGCTGGCGGGACAAGAAGGGGACACGCCTTCCATCAGACAGCAGGAAGGGATGGGATGGGGCTCAGAGCTCCAGCACAGCTGAATGCCATCTTAGCACGTTGGTGGTGAGTGCAGCACAAACATGGGGCAGCTGACCTGCACCGGTCAGCAGGGATGGGCGTTTTCACTAGATCCAGTGGTCATGCTTGTGCTGGTTAGTGAGTTCTGGGAGGTGTTTTAGAAACTTGTGTGTTTGTTTAGCCAACTGCTCCAGATAAATATCACATCTAGGGCAGCAATGGCTGCCTCTGTGCTCAGCTGCAGTGTGCGTGGTGCTGCACAGCTTGCTGTGGGGTAGGGCAGTATCGGGGCCTGGTGGTGGCTTGGCATGGGGCATAGTGGTGACAGGTGTAGGAATTCTTGACACAGTTTGTTCCTGAAGCCATGTGCTTTATGCACTTTGGTCATTCTGATGCATTGAAGGTGACTGCCAGTGCAGCACAGTGTGGCAGCTCCCTGCACCCTGCTGTGAGGGCAGGGCTGCCCAGGCCATTGGCTGCCCCAGAGCCCCCACCCCGTGGGTCTCCGCCTGCCCTTGTTGTGGTACGGAGCTTGGCCCCTCAATGCGAGAGCTGGTTAGGGAATAACCAGCAGTCATGGCTTCTGTTAATTAACTACCAGGAGTTAAGTAAATGTTGGAGCAACTGGTCTGTGTGTGCTTGGCATGTCTGTGGGCAGGGAGGTTTGTGCTAGCTGGGACACGTCTTGCCCCTGCGCCTGTCTGCGGCATAGCTCTCTGTTGCTCTGCTGGTTGTGGGGATGTGCTGGGCATGGCCTGAGCACAGGCTGTGCTCCGGTGGGATGTGTGTGAGGCACCAGGAGCTTCCCATGAGCTATCGAGTAACGCGCAGTGGGGCCGTTCTGTTAATTTCCTCCTGTAGGTCAGTGGTACGTCACCTTATTTTGCTATAAGAACCATGCTACATTCTCACTCTAAACTTTCCTATCGGCTTTGTTCCTGTTATTTTTCTGATAATCCTTCTTGAGGTTATTTTGCAGTGTTTTATGTTGTGTCTGAGTCAGTGCAAGGCACTTTTTTCCCAGCAGGGCTGTTCTGGAAGGCCCGTATGGGAAAAGTGGATGAACGCGGTCGCACGCAGTGCTCAGGAAGCTCTGTGTAGCTTTCTCCAGCTTTAATCTGTCTCCCTCTTTGTGCAGCATGCAGAAGGTCCAGATGTTGTTTTGGCTTGGAGATATCGAATGGGGAAAAAAGTGATCTTAATGTTCACAGAGTCAGCCTGGCTGGTTCTGTATGGCAGGAAAGCAGGGAGATAAAAACTCCATTACTGGTGCATGTGCTGCCTGAGTAGCCAATAAAATAACACCGTCCTTGCTGGAAACAAGTCCCGTGTTGGCAGGGGTCAGTGCCAACCGCGTGAGGAGACAGCTGTGGGGAGTGAGCAGTGTTCCAGTAAGAGCAGTGTGAGCCTGCTGGGATGGCCGCGGGGCCGTTGTGGGGCCGTGGGAGAGCTGGGTGGGTGGGTGTGGGGCAGAGGCCCGCGTCCTGTGCCACTCCGTAGGTTGTGTGCTGTAGCTGGGAAGGACATAAACATCAGATGTCCTGCGTCTCTTCACGACTCGCTCCTCCTCGTGAGCTTATTTCTAACATGTACGAGCAGTTTATTTTTGAAATTATTGCTGCAGTTCTGCTTATTTCTTTAAGAGGAAAAACATCTGTG
This sequence comes from Pavo muticus, assembly GCA_016647715.1. Taxonomy (NCBI): domain Eukaryota; kingdom Metazoa; phylum Chordata; class Aves; order Galliformes; family Phasianidae; genus Pavo; species Pavo muticus. Next base: position 459,528 of record JACDJE010000148.1, read on the forward strand.
TTTTTGCAATTGCTGAGACTAGAAAATGGACGTTTCTGGTCGGCAGTCTGCTTCCCCTGCTGTTTGTCCCTTCCACTTGGTGCAGATGTCCTTCAGTCTTTTGTTTTCACTTTGGTGAGCAGCTCCCCTAAGTGCCCTGCACACTTACGTGTAATGCTGCAATGTTCAGAGTACTTACGCTGACTCACAGGGCAGAGGAGCCAAGCTGGTGCAGCTCTCCCGGTGTCTGAAGTCATGTCTGTGTTTGCTTGGAACCGGGAAGGACTTGTCCGCATCACAGTTTGTGCACTTATTCAAACAAGGGCTTGGTGTTGTGTTCTGGATGGGTGCAGAGGAAACTGGTGTGTGTTGGTGTAAGAGACAGTCGGAGCGTGCGCAGTCATAGCTGGCTGGATGTGAGGATTTAGCTTGCGTTGCTCTGGTTTTGCCTCAGAGGCGGGTTTGTGGCAGTTGACTGACCAGCTGTGGCTGTGAACATGGCCCAGTGCCCCAAAGCACTGACTGGAGAAGCCCTGCAGGGCTGGGATGGAGGGGTGGCTCGGGATGAATGGCCGTGGCAAATGGGAGATGATGGGAAATGTGGGAGCTGAGAGGTGCAGGAGCTGCAGAGAGGCAGCTGGGGCTGGGAAGCTCTGCTGCCTGCCTTTGTGCTGCTCAGCATTCCTTCACCTGCTGCCTGGAGGCACTGCTGGGGTGTCTTGGTCATGTGGTTTATGAATCAAGCCAAACTCAGATGTTTTCATGCCCAGTCTGGCCTATTTTCTGAGAATAGCTTTAGATGTCTCAGTCCATTTAATTGTGGTTTCCTTAGCGTCTAGTCCAGCTGAAGTTGAGATGGTTCCTGGCAAAACTGCATGCTCGCAGGCAGGCATGGCAGCTGCTGCTTTACCTCTGCAGCCGTGCTCCTGCAGACCTCAGAGCTCTCAGGACTAGATCTGTGCTGATGAGTGGGAAGTTCTGCAGTACAAAACCCAGCCTGTTCGATGGCCAGGAGATAGGTGAAAAGCTGGTGGCTTCCTCTGGAGGTAGATCTGGCTTCACATTTCCACTGGGTGGCAATAAGAAGATGGAAAGCTTTTCGTACTGACTGTTGGATGCCTTCATCAACGTTACCAACTGCACTGAAAGGCTACTGACAGTAAGCAGGCATTCAAATGTAATTCACTGTGTCTTTGGCAGTGCTTTTTTCCCCTTTGTCTTGGGGCAGCTGCCATTAAAGGACTTTTGGAAGAATTATATTCATTCCTATAACTTGTGCTCTCTCATCCTGGAGACAGACGAATTTATGCCGAATTCTTCGTGACGCTGGAAAAAAAAAAACAGTATGGTCACACTCTGTTTATGATCAAATGCTGTCTTTCCTTGAGTTGGGCTCGGAATGGTCTCTTCGTCGTGTCCTGTTAGAGGTGGCTCTTGACTGAGAGCAAATTTGGGCATCCCGTTTTCTCTCTCAGAAGCGGTTGGTGAAGGTTCTCTCTGACTTATTGTATTCAGCCTGTTATGTTAACAGTCGTGTCTGGATCCTCTATGTTGAGATGCTGAGCTTTGGGAATTGCCACTGGATGTATGTCATAAGCTCACTTTAATCAAGAGAATACAGCTTAGTTTCTGTGTGATCACAGAGGCTTTGCTTCTAGGCAGTCTTTCATTCAGAAATCCAAAGCTAGACTTGCCTGTAAAGAGACGTAGCTTGTGTTCTACTTCGTGTTTGCAGCTAGAAGTATGTGTGAGGTCAGTCACAGTAATTGAGCTGGTGGATAGTAATTCGATTGCTTTTGGCATCTCTGACAGCAATTAAAATGAAAGTCTGAGTAAATGTGTGGAACAATTTTCTGAAGACATACGAGTACAGTCAGGTTTGGCAAGGCCATGTGGGAGGCATGAATTTGGAAGCTTACAGCTAGAGATGGAAAAGGAAGACACAGCACAGAGCTCTGGAAAGAAGAGTCAGAATGGTATCTGGAATTAATCTGGAGGGAGAAGTGATAAGATGCCAAGTTATCGGGCTGAGAGTTGTTTGTGATGGCAGTGCTGAATGTCTGTTGTGATGATGTGGTAATTCCTGTTACCAGAAGGGGCACAGTGGTTTTGGGACTGGAGCTGCTGCAGCCACATGCAGCAGTGGGTGCTTCTTGGGCACCGAAGTAATAGTTACTGAAAGGATCTGATGAAGCAAAACATCATTCAGAGACACGTGCCCACAGAGCACTTCTGTTTTCCATCTGATTACTCTAAAAATATTTGGGTAACTTGTATTGGCTTCCTTTGGCTTGCTGACACATGGCTGTAGTCAAGCTCTAAGTGGCGTGGTGTGCCAAGCAGCAGCCTGGCTTCTGCTTGGAGCCCCGAGCCCTCCTGCTGCACACAGGCCTGGTGAAAGCTGTGCTCCTGGTGCACAGAGCTGCTGCTGGATTTGGCCAAAATACCACAATCTGTGCCTTGGTTAGGGTGCTTGGGCTGAGGGGCCGTGCATAGGGTGGTGGTGTGTCGGCACTGCAGCCCACGTGGAGGTTCGGATGCGCCCAGGCAGGCGGGGCCCTGTGGGGCTGTTGGTGTGTGGATGGGCTGATGGCTGGCAATGGCAGCGCCAAAATAGACGGGGGTCTGAGAGTACTGCCTGCCATGCATGTATCTTAAGGTCTTTGCGCATGTGCAAACAGCACTGGCTGGCGGTGAGATACTGCTGTGTATGTCTGTGGGACTCAGGCTGCATTTGTCTTGCAGCAGGGCTTGCCAGAATGAGAAGCGATCTTGAAATGCTGCTCACGTTACATCATCAGGCCCTAACTACTGCACTAAACCAAACCAAAACACAGCGCCTGCCCAAGGCCAAGAGATGTGTGTTTAAAACTCATGGAAAGGAGAAATAAAAAGGAGGGGGCAGAGATCCAACCAAACTACCGTGGCATTGAGAGAAAAGGATTTTTCTTACTGAGTCCAGAGCTGAAGATTTGTGTTCAGAAATGTTGGTTTTACATTGTTTATGTTGGTGAAAGCGTTCAGAGAAACGTTTGAAAGGAAACCTGTGAGCTACTGGAAGGTAATAAAAAGCAATTACAAACCCTGATCTTAGTGCAGCGGTCGCTGATTTCATCTACACCGTGGCTGCACTGCTCCCGTTTCTGGAGGAGCTGCAGGCAGCAGGGCCGTGGGGCTGTGGGGCACTGCACAGCCAGCAGTCGCAGGGCAGCAGTTTGGAACGCCTGGGCTCAGTCTGGCGTGGTGATAAAATGCACTTGATGGGGTAAAACAACAGGGCAGTGTGAGCATTTTGCTGTGTTTTCTGCCTGTCGTGCAGGCAGAGCGCTACAACTTTCCCAGAGTTGCTTCCCAGAGCTCATCGGGGTTATTGAGTTTTACAGAGCAGGGTGCCTTCAAAGAGGCCCGGTTTGCAGGACCCAGCCTGCAGGGGGCTTTGCTTGGGGCCCTGTCCGGAGGGGCAGCCTCTGAGGGGCGAAAGGAAAGCCAAAGTGAACTGTAGAACGGGGAACTTTATTATAGACTGAAAACAACACAAGGAGCCCTGGAATAAAGTTCTGGTGAGCGTATCTTTACGCTGCAGGCGGTTGGTTTTGCCAAAATGAGTGTTTCACTTGGGCTGGGGGCAGTGGCTGGGACCCCCCCCATGCCCACTCCCATGCAGGGATGGAGGTGTTGGTGCCTCTATGGCTGCCACCTGCCAGGCAGCTGCCCGGAGTGGGATGGAGGGGTGCTTGGTGGTGGGCTGGGAAGCACTGTGAGCTATGGAGGTGTGTTTTTCCTCGAACTCTTTCATCACGTGCTGCACAGATGAAAGCTTTATGAAGTAAAGGAGTGCCTGCTGGGTAGTGGGCCAAGTCTCAAAGAAGTCGACTTCAAGTAAGTTAGAGCTAGTAGGTGTTAGTGTGCACTTTTTCTAAAGGCACAGAAAGCTTTCATGTGCAACTCTAATAGTCAGCTAGAAGTACTTGTGCTTGGTTCTTACACACAGTTTGTGGGTCAGTCCGGGCTTGTGATGGGTGGCAGGGTTCCTGTCTTCCATCCATGTTGTGTTGGGGTCTGACAGCTCCAGCGGAAGGCCATGCCTCCCACAGCCAGTGCTGAGCTGCAGGTTGTTCCGTGTTCCGTACAGATTGGCTCGCCGGGTGCCGGCTGAACTTGTCCCCACGTTGGGAGTCTTCTGGAATGACGCTGGTGAAGTGAGGAGTGCCCAAGGTTGTCTGTAACTCTCAATTGTTTTTAACAGGGAAAATGTCCAAGAGAATTTCCATTGCCCAGCTATGATGCAGCCCTTCTCCTGGTGCAGAATGCCGTGCTCCCCTCTGGAGGGAACTGTGCTCCCTGTAATACCTGTGCAGAAATAAGATGCGTGGTACATAACTAAGTAACATCCTTGTTTCATCTTCAGGGTGCTTAATGAGTTTCTGAAATGTGTGTAAGGCATCAATAATTGAGGTGTATCTAACACAGGTGTTGTGAATTGATACCTGCTCAGTGCTGCAGAAATGCACTGAGGTAAAGCTGCTGCACGCTTGGCTGATCGCAGACTGCCTCATGGCACTGTGTGCAAACACACCTGTATGCCTGTGTCAGTGAGACCACGAGGATGGCTCTTTGCACGTGTGAATTGCACGTAACTCCCGAGGTGCTCAGGGATGAGATGATCAGTGATCTGTGTGCAGTATCATACGGTCGATGTTTGGTGTGTTTCCTCCATGCTTGATGCTGTACGGGTTGTTTGCTTCCTGACGGTTGGGTTTGTATTCCCCAGCGTTGGGACTTTGCGTTGTATATGATGGGTGTGGGTGGGTGTGGGAGGCCCAGCACCTCTCACACTTGGTTGTCTCTGTTCTTGGGGTCAGCTGGGATGTGTGCGGCCTTGTGGGGCGCTGCCCTCCTCGATCTCAATGTGCTGCCGGGTGCCCTCTGCCCACAGGCGGTGCCGTGGCTGGTTTTTGTCCTGCTGGCCGCTGGCAAGAGAACACCCGGGTCTGCCCTTGTCCTGACACGGTGCTGCTCTGAGGAGGTTTGCATGTTCCTGTGAACTTCGATTTAAGAAATGACCAACCACCGTGTGGTCTGTCAGTTTTAAGCACCCATCTTTCCTTTTAAAGCTTGTGCCGCTGGTGAATTGAGCTCGTGTGTGGTGGTTGTGGATGGCAGTCACAGCACAGTGCTGGGGATGTTTTCTTTTGATACCGATCTGGTGAGGCACACACAAAATATGTGCAGCCCTTGGGCCCTTGGCCTGCTGCCGCCAGGGCTATGGGTGACAGCGCGGCCGCCTGTGATCCGGCGGAGCTGCCCCGGCAGTCAGCGTGCCGTGTCTGCACTGCATTCAGATGAGCTGTGACCCCGCGTCTGCTGGCAGCCGGCCTGCCCGCCCTGTGCCCTGCCCGCTGCTGGCACTGCGTCTGGAGCTGCGCTGTGCCGGGAGGGGCACGGGGCGGGGGCTTCTCAGAACCTGTCCTGTAGAATCTGGAGGCTTCGTGAATACAGGCAGAACTTAGTTGTGCCCCAGTATGTTGAGGTGGGCAGTTTTAACTGCAGCTTCTCTGCCGTGTGGTGTGCTTGCTGCTGCTCGTCTGTGCTTCTGGGAGGCTCTCCTGACCCTTCCTTAGGAATGCAGAGCTGAGTTGCTGCGCTGCCTGCCTGGGCTGGGCTTGTCCTGCGGCAGCAGGTAGGCAGGCCTGGGTGGGTCTGCCTGCCACCACCCCTCGGGGATGTGTCTATGGTGACCCATAGCAAACTTCCCATTTTCTAATTGCAAGCTTTTGTAGGTGAAAAAGTTAAAACAAGCGATGTTTTTCCTTGCATGCCGATGGTAACATACAGAATACTGTATCCTATTTGCAGCCCTGCCGTATAGCAAGCCCTGGGTGGGATGGAGTGTGTCACGGAGTGCCCAAGGCCGAGGCACTCGTGTCCTGAATGCCACCTAGTGGTTACTGCAACTGCAGTCGTCCTCAGCACAGGGTGTGCCGAAAGTTCGCAGTCAGATGTCAACAAAGACTGATCTAAGGAGAAAGGAAAATAAATGGTACGTGCTATTTGTTGGCTGGATTCCAGTTCCTCTCCTTCTGGATTAAATCCCATTCTCTCCCCTTTGGAAAAGTTCTGGTGGAGCAGTCACCACTGCTGTTTTAGATCTGTGTTTTAGGTTTCTGTGGAATTTTGTTAAAGAATATTTTGTTCTTTATGTTAAAAACTTATTTTCTTTCTCTAAACAAACAGTAAGTGAAGAAGGCATACTTGCTGTGTTACCTGAGCTGGATTTTGGTTCTTATGTACGTGCATTGAGTGCTTTGCAGACAGGTCTGGATGTTTGCAGCCCTGCTCTGAGCTCCCCCTGCAGCGCATGCTCACTGGGTAGCGGGGCAGCACCAGCCTGCACAGTGCTGCGGGTGCTCTGGCCCCACTCTTGAAGGCATCCAGGAAACAAAGGTTCACACAAGCTAAACATCTTGGTGTTCGGCTTTTCTCTTGGAGAGGACAACATGCTTTGTGAAATGCATGAGGTCTCTTCATAGCCTGGGTTCTGCTGTTTGCTTTGCCAATAGCTGAGCGCTGGCTGTCCTACAGCCTTTGGTGCTGGGCAGGGATCCCTGCTCCTAGAAGCTCCGGTGGGTTGGCAGGCATGTTGTTGGGGGAAGCCCTCCACTATGGTGGCAGGTGCACTGCTGCCAGGAGCCTCGGTGTTGATGGTGGGTGTGTTGCTGGGTGAAGTCATTCATGGGCACATTAGAAAGAGCGTGGCCATCAGGTTGAGGGAGGTGATCCTCCCTAATATCTGAAGGGAGGTGGGAGGCAAATGGATGAGGCCAGGCTCTTCTCGGTGGTGTGCAGCAATAGGACAAGGATCAGTGGCCTAAAACTTGTACATAGAAAGTTCTGTAGAAACATGCAGAGAACTTCTTTATGGTAAGGGTGAGGGAGCACTGGCACAGGTTGCCCAGAGAGGTTGTGGGGTCTCCTATGGAGACATTCAGGACCCAGCTGGACACCTTCCTGTGCAACCTGTGGTAGGGTACCTTCTTTAGCAGGGGTTAGAACTTGAAGATCTCTTGAGGTCCCTTCCAACCCCTGCAATTCTGTGATGGTCTGTACTGCAGAGCACCCTCCCTCGGTCCTTTGGGTGAGGGATTGAGGGCTGAGGCCTTACTGGAAACCCTTGTGTAGCCAGTGGATCATGGCTAGGGGGAGGCTGGCCTCTCTGCCGGGGGTAGTTTGGGTTCCCCTCCTCCTTTCTGGGCCCAGGCTTGCATGTGCTTTTGGCTTTTGTCAGTCTTTTGGTGAATCATTATTGAAATAGACTGCTTGAAAGGAAAAACAAATACTTGCAAACTTCTCCTGGTTTCAGCATGTAGGTAGCATGCCATTGTCCACTTCCTCTGTCTTCAGTCCCTTCTCTCCAGCATGTCCTGAGCTTACACTTCACATGTACAGCCTCATTTCCAGCAGAGCTGAGCAGCCCCCTGCTGCCATTGCTCATGGCCCCAGGCAGCAGCTGAGCCCGGTGCTGCTGCAGACATGGGGACGCTGCTGTCCCTGTGTGGGGCCCTGGGCTGGCTGCAGTACTATGTACTGGCTGCTCCGGGGCAGCTTTCTCCCAGCCCGCACCTTATCCATGAGTGCTCGTTGATCGTGCTGCATGCAGCTTTACTTGTGTTTAGTGATTGTTGGAGGTGAGGTACTGTGTGTATTGCAAGGTCTTTTGGCAGTGGGAGGAGGAAGGCAGAGTGGGTGCAAGCAGTGAGAGGTGGGTTGTGCCAGAGGGAGCGATACTGGGTGCTGCTTGCTCCTCCCTTCAAACAGGGAGTCTCAGAACTGAAGCACACAGGGTCACAAATCCTTGACCACGTTAACTGGTCACAGAGCAATCCTTGACATCTTTCCAAAACTAATCTGGGTCAGGAAATGAATACAGAAATGGTTTGGCTTTAGTAACCAAGCACACAGGCAGCCTGCTAATGATGTGAAAAGGCAGAACCAGAAGATACCTGATGAAAACTGAAAAATGTTGATAATGTCATTTTTCTGTCTGCTGCATTAGATGCAGTGTGAGTGGGCAAATGTAAGAGCTGCTTGTCAGAGGCACAGCAGCAGCCCTGTGCCTGCTCACCAGAGCCGTGTTGATCCGGACATGCTCCCTGCTGCTGTGTTGGGTTTGGGGTCGGGGCAGGTGGGTGGTTTGGAGTTGGAGACCCATGGGGCTGCTTGCCGTTATCTGCTGTTCTCTGCAGTCCCAAGTTCTCCATGAGATGACCCCTGCTACAAAGAAGTTCCTTGTCAGTAGCCTGTAAAATAGCTCTTCAAAGTGAAAAGAGAGCTTTTGTTTTCTTGTAAGAAGCAAGCACCCTGGAAAAGGTTTGAAGTATGTGAAAGAATTCACTCCTTTATTTACTTCCTTAGAGGAGCCTGTGCCTTTGCTGGGAATGCGGGCAGTTCTTGCACAGGACGTGGGTCAGGCAGCACGGAGCTGGGATGGCTCTGCTGCGCACACAGTGCTTTCCCTGCTGCCCAGCGCCGGTTGCTGCTGGTTAAAGAAAGTTATTCAGCAGTTTCAGGCTGAGATCTCTCTCTCCCATAGTCCAAACAGTGCAGTTTAACACAACTTCCTTTTAAGTTCATAGCAGTTTAACTCTTTAAAACCAGGTTGGTTAAGCAAATATTCTACGTTACATGCCTGCTTGGTGCTGAAAGGGTGCTTGCTGTCCTCTTGGCACGTTTCAGATACATGCTATAGTTGCACAGTATGCTTCTGTGACTCTACGAAGAAGTATAAATCTCACCAAGAAGCTGTGGTAAAGTAGAAGTTTTGTAGATGTGGGAAACGACTCGTTTAGGAAATGAGACCAAACTTGGTCATCCTGCACTTCATTTATGGAGTTGATGGGAGCTGTGGAGAAGCGCTGTTTTGGGTGGTTACACTTGGAGGCAGTGCAGGTGTGCCCAGCTCTCATGTCTGTCTCTTCCTGCAGGCCTACGGCGACAGATGGAGCCATGGCTCTCCCTGTGCTGCTGCTGCTGCTGGCCCTGCCCTCCAGCAGAGTGCAAGGTGAGTGCTGTGCTGGTGATGGCGGGGCGAGCTCTTCTCAGCTCCACCTGGAGTTGCTTCAGAGCCTGCTTGTTGCCTGTTTATGTACAAAATCTATAGCGTATGTGGTTGGCATAGGGCTCAGCAGGGCCTGGGGAGTGAAATGGGAAACGTTATTTGAATGGCAAACTTTTGAGGTCCACAAGGAGCATCTCATTGCAGCGCAGTGGGCTGAGATGGAGTTGTGTTACTGGGTTGTCCTCTGGAGGGCTCTCATGTCTGGGCCGTTCAGCACGGCGCTTCGTCGTCTCCATGGCTGCTCCAGTCAGGTCTTTGGAAATGCTGAGCGACTCATTCTGTTGTCGTGTGCATGTAAGGGTTTCAGATGTGCAGTGCGTGTAAGGTTTGCTTCAGCAAAATGGGAGAAGGGTGGTGGTTCACCTGAAGGTTTCTGGATGTTGTGTGATGGCTGCTTCCAAACTGCCTGCTGTCAGCATTCAGGGAAGGCTTTCTGCCAGTGTCTTCCTCAGCTGCGACTGCATTTCAGGTGATGTGTGACATGCACTGAGTGTCTGCTGTGGCACATTGGTGCTCTTTGCCTTGTCAGGTCTTTCTGAAATCCTGAGTTTGTTCTCAAATGTTGCAAATAAAGAAAGACAGAGCATGATGATCGGATCCTTGGAAGAGACTGTGGAGTGGAGCTGTTTTTAAATATTGTGACCTTTATGCTTGAAGTCCCTGTCGTGATGAGAGATTTCAGCAGACCTGGGCTGGCTCCATGTCGGGTTTGTAACCTCTTACGTGTGTTCGTCGGTTCCCCCACTGGGAGTGGGTTGTCCTTAGAGAGGAAACGGAGACTTCTTGTGCTGCATGTTTTGACTTTTGTGAGTTTGTTTAGTTTATCATTTGTTGACCATGTGACATAGCTGACATAGAGTTTTGAGTCAGACCTGAAGAAATATCAGTAAGCGCTGTTGCTTTAGTACCAGTGAGAGGAGGTGGCCCCACGCCTGTTTCCTTGGCTGCTTGGGGGGGAAGCGGAACGTTCCTCTCAGTGGAGAGATCATCTCCAAACTGAGATGTTACAAGGAATGCATGTGGTGTATTTTTCCACGGGAGAATGTGGTGAGGACAGGCACCCCTTGTGGGTGGCTTTGTGCACGTGAGGATGTGTCATTGTGGTGCGGCATCCAGCTTGTGAGCACCTGCCAGGGCATGGCCACTACTGCTGGCCCTGTGAAGCCCAGCACGGCCTGTGGGGTGAGTGGCACTGCAGGGGGGCAGGGGTGGGTGGTAATGCACTGCGAGGCTGGAAAACCAGCTGGGTAAACTGAGGAGCAGTTTGGGCATGAGGAGTAACTGTTGTGAAGGAGAGTGTCTGTGTTCCTAGCCCAGAGGTTCTTTGCCAAAGGGGTGGCTTTCTGCTCTCTAGCTGGCCCGGGCTGCCCTAGGCCTGGAAGGGTCCCTGGGTGGAGAGGTGAAGGTAACGTGGGGCTGGAACAGGCTGAGAGCCACAGGGACTGTCCGTGCACTGAGCAGGGCATGGGCTGCAGGGAAGCTGGCTGGCTTTAGGCAGTTCAAGAGTGGAAAACTATACTTATGTATTTGTTCACTGTGGGAGGAGGGCAGAAAAAAAACAAGAGGAAAATAAACAGAGTTCTATTCCCAGTGGGCAGCCTCCAATGATGGGCTCTGAAAGATTGAACACGTGGTGGCATGCTGCTGTGTTATGGACATCTGTGTGTTTATGGCTGGAAACTTCGTCTGCTAGAGCTGAAAAAGAAAGTGAGCAGTCTGCTGTAAGTGTGTGTGCACCCAGGGGGTGTGTGCAGGAGCAGCCTCATCTCTGTTCAGTCACCCTGAGCTGAGCAATGCAATTGGGTTTAGCAAATCTGCTTTGAAGTTACGGTTGGTTTCTCTCTGCTTACTGCCCTCGTGCAGACAACCCTTCCATACTGTACCCCTGCAGTGGTGCCTGTGGGGTGATGTAAAGCTGAGCCCTGGGAATGTGAGTGCTTGGAGTGTGCAGATAAGACTGGTATTTCTTCAGTGGTGTGGGCTCGTATCTCTGCTTTGCTGAATCAGATAAATGGGTATTGTTAGCTCCTACTTGGTAGTTCCTCTGTGATAGCTGCAAGCAATATCCCTTCCCTTAAACAAAAGATTTTTATTGTCTTATTCTGTGGAGATAACTAAATCTCTGTGAAAGTAGTTATAGAGTAGGTGTGTTTTTTCCTCACCTCTCCCTTTTTGCAGATGAGGAGCTGAAGCTAAATGAATGTGTGTGTGAAGGCATGTCATGTGGGAATGGAGACCGCTGCCAGGGCCAGCAGTGCTTCGCCTCCCTGAGCATTAACGACGGTGCTAAGGTTTACCAGAAAGGCTGCTTCCAAGTCTATGAACAAGGGAAAATGACGTGCAAAACTCCGCCATCTCCTGACCAAGCTGTGGAGTGCTGCCAAGGATACCTGTGCAACATGAATATCACTGCGAAGTTGCCCTCTTCTAAAGGTGAGTGGTTAATTTATAAACAAGGAATTCTGAGCAGTTGAGTCATGGCAGCACGCTTTGTGCAGGTGTGTGCTGCAGCCTTGACTGTAAAGGCCTCTCCCAGTCTGAGTGGCCACTGAGCAAAGTGTGTCAGCACTGCTGGAAGTGTTTTCTCTGGGTGTTCTCACATTTTTCTTTTGTTCTTTCTCTCCTGTTCAAGGGCAAACCCTGCAAGGGGAAGCTGCAGGTTACAGCATGGAAACACTAATCATTGTTATACTGGCTCCCGTGGTAGTGCTGGTAGTTTTCTCTGTGGTAGCTGTGCTCGTCATCCGGAGGATACAGAAGAACCACATGGAGAGACTCAATTCTAGAGATGCAGAATATGGCACAATTGAGGGACTCATTGCTTCAAATGTTGGCGACAGTACATTGGCAGTAAGTAACCTTTGCGAGTGGTAAAAACGTGTGGCCGTCTTTGCTCCCAAATGCCCTCACAGACCCTCCAGACATGGCCATGGCAGTGGGGCTTTATGCTGCCAGGATGCCAGTTAAGTGTCAGGACTTCTGTGGGGACATCACTGTGCTCAGAAACCACAGTTTAAATGACACTTAAGAAAAAATAAATAAACCCCACTTTTGCAAGTATAGTTTCTTTGTCTTGAAGAGTTGCTGTAAGCTGTAGTCAAACATTTTCTGGTTCTACAAACAATGTAAAGCCACTGAGAAGCTTACATACCAGCAAGACAACATTTGTACAGTTTTTGGGTAGCCTTAAGTGATATGGAAGGTGTAAAAATGCATTGTGATTTGGGTGTTTCAGTGACAATTTGAAAGATTGAAAAGGATGTGATGATGGGAAAGAAGAAAATACAGGCGTTCTTAACTTGAAACTTCAGATCTGAGTGAAGTAGGTGAATTTAGTAGGTGGGCTCTTGGAGGAGCTGGAAATCAGTGAATTTTTTTTGACAGAGGAGAGTAGCAGCAGTTCTCATTTTCTTCAGATATCTTGTTCAAAATTCAAGTTTTATAATGTTTCAGGTCACTCAGTCTATGGAAAACAAAATAACATGGGAAAGCGTTTCCTTCTGAAAGTTTTGAAGTGTTTTACCTTGGCCTTATTTTAAATAATAATTGAAAATGTTTCCATCAGCGTTCCCATCAAAACTGAGCATTCATGGCTTCAGGAGTACACTGAGTGTTACTGAAACCAGTGCCTTCCTCCTGAGCTGGAAGTATTGGGTGCTTGGTGTGACTGTGGGAACGGGTGCTCTGTAAACTGCAGCAGCTTCGTGTCACTGCCTGCTGTTCTGCTTCAGCTCAGCCACATATAAATTACACGTGGTAACTTCTTTTTTGATGTCATTGGCTCTCTTAGAAGGCTTGATTCTTGGTCTTAAAACAGCCGGTTTGATGTGCTCCCCACAAACCAGGCTGGTATGCAACTTGATTGTCTGTAAGCACCAACTTCCAGCTCTTATCTCTTACCAGTGCAAGACCATTTCCATTCCAGTTGCAGACCTTTTGCTCTTTATTATTTCATGATCCAAGGAAACACCAATTAAAGCCCGGGAGAAATAAATTAGAAAATTTATTTCAAAAGAAATCGGCCAAGTTGCTAGCTGTGAAGTTCTGGTCTGCTGTCGTTTTGTTCACAGCTGTGTAACTCTTGTAGCTGTGTGAGCGTAGTGTCTCTGCTCTGCCTCTTGTGCTGGTGATGTGAACAAAAAATAAAGATACTGATATTTCCTTGTCTGCACATGTTCACCTACACAGTAAGTCTTTCATGTTCTGGATTTTTCATGTCAGTTGTGGGATCTAAATCTCCAGTTCTGTTACGCTAAGTTTGTTTACTTTTAGGATTAGTCTCCATAGTGCAGTAAATACAGCCCTAAGCTGAGCTTCCTAATGGAGAATAAAAGAGCTGTGGCCTCCTCGATCTTATTTTTACAGCCACTGATGTAGATAAGATAATGAGCTCTGTTTCTATCAAAAAAGCAACAGCAGTCTCCTGTCACTGTTACACAGTGTTTTCTTGAGCGCTCCTTAAAAAATCGTGAGGAGAAATGAGACTTCATTGGATCTAGGTGAAGCCCAGCAGTGCAGCTTGCTGAAAATGCTTTGTGGTTGATTGAGTGTATGCTTTTTTATCCTGTTTTCCTTTCTAAAGAGAAAAAAGCCCAGCAGTGTGGAGCACCCAGGTGCTAATACTTATAGCTAGGACTCCTGTACTAGTTCTGAAAGTAGATGTGTATTAGCACTTTTGTAGGCTAACAGGATTTTAATGTTCAACTAGAAGTTTCCTAACGTTCCTTTTGAACAGAGAGCTCTGCAGAGCACAGCCCTTCCTGAGCCATGCCTGGAAGCCACTGCTCCTGAACCCCTCTGTTTTTGTGCAGTGCCCTGACAGCATCTCCCTGCTGCTCCCTTTGACTCCTTCAGCCACGTGCCTGGCCGGGCACCAGCATGTGTCTGCAAGCACACATTAGAAGCTGTTGGAGAAACAAGTTGTTTCATGTTTCTGTTCCAAACTCCATCTGTGGCTGGGTGTTTAAGTATAGAGGTTGTCAGCAGCTCTTTCTAATGCACGTTTATTCATAGGGATGCACAAAGCAGACTTAGAGGATACGAGATCCCCCAGGTCAGTAGATCTGAGAGACAAGCTGAGCTCTAGCTAGTGAAAGCACGCTTGCATGGCTGTGCCCTTGTAGTCATCTTCGAAAGGAAGAGACCACAAGGAGCTGGAAAAATAGGTAAGGTTCAAGAGTAAATGTTGCTTCTCCTTCTGCTGATTACACAGAGGTGAAGGTTTGAGTGTTGGAGATCTTAGGTCTCATTGAGGTGGTTCAGATTACTGCAAGGCCCAGAAGATTTTGAGGGGGAAAAGAAAGTTTCTATCTACCTCTTTAAAATAGGTGACAAATGCATGTTTGAGATGCAAGCTAAGAAGGACAAATTGCTGAAAAACCAGTGTAGGTAGAGTCTGGCAGGATGGCTTGTATGCTGCAGGTGAGCATCCACGTTCACAAGCACTAAATGTCATACTCTTGTTAAAATAAACAAATGCTTGTCTGGAGGAAAATGATACTGTAACACAAAATAAAGGATAGGGACAGAATAAGGAATATGAGCGTGAAACAATGCTTGATTTGTTTGTTATTCCTTGCTGGGTTGTCTATAAAATTTCCAAGATAAATTGGTTACACGCAAGTTTTAGTTCCCCCCTTCTCTGTAATGCCTGGTGTGCCCTTTGTGATAGTAAAAGCTTGTGCAGGGTGTTCTCAGCCCTCTGTAGAGTGGTGGCTGCAGTGTGTCTTGGTCCTGCGTAGCCAAACATCCCCATGTCTCTGATACTACCAATAAGCTTTAATCCTATGAAGAGATGCACCTTTGTGTATTTAAGTGGAAAACAATGTAGTTTAGATAGTAAAATTCTGATCTTGCTTTTGAACAGGATTTATTGGACCATTCCTGCACATCTGGAAGTGGTTCTGGACTTCCATTCTTGGTGCAAAGAACGGTGGCTCGCCAGATCACGCTTGTGGAGTGTGTAGGTCAGTAGAGATCTTGTTTGCCTTGTGCCAGGTCTGGGTAACAAACGCAGACAGAAAGCTCTGTCTGGCATCCTAATCACCTTTTTCCTCAGTTGTGCTTACAGTATATGAAACTTTTC
The DNA here is from genome assembly GCA_016647715.1 of Pavo muticus. NCBI lineage: Eukaryota > Metazoa > Chordata > Aves > Galliformes > Phasianidae > Pavo > Pavo muticus. The sequence continues at coordinate 474,707 of JACDJE010000148.1, forward strand.
ATGCTTCAGCTTACAGAATGCATTTCTGCTTTGAAAGTGGGATCATCCTTTCAGATCTATGCAGAAGACAGCAAATATCATCTGTGCTTTATAAGGAAAAATTTGACCTTTTTTCAGGAAGGTAATGCTGGAGAGTACAATTGGGGAGCATTTGAATGGGCACCCTGTAAGCTAGATGGACTGTATGTTAAGAGAAGCAAGCACCATTTGGAGTTTGAAACCGTCTAACACCTTTGTAAAACAGTAAATGGTATTCAGTTAGAAAGCTTTAGAATTGGAAAAGGATTGTTTAGACTCCAGGATCTGGAGTTGAAGCAGCAAGAGAAGTAGCTAAAATAGCACTTAAAAATATGTGATTAGAAGAGGAGATGCAAATGATGTGGATTTAAGCACACTCAGGCTGCAGGAGGCAATACCTTGGGAGTCTTGTATTCCTTTGTGAGTGTTCTAGGCAGCTGGGGTCACAGGAGGGCGGCTGCCACCAGCCTGACTTTCACCTGGAGACCCAGCCTCAATTCCTGCAAGGCCCCTGGGACCACGCCGCCATTTTATGTGGCTTACGGTGTCGGTTGGCGTCATGGTAACGTTCCTCGCAGCACCTTTACACTCACAGCAGTGGTTTCAAAAGGGCTTTTGATGGCATACTTGAATATTTCTGCCCCTTTCTGATATGTTTTGACGTTCTTCATTTTATGCCAGGCTATACTTGCTGCTTTTGCAAGGGAAGCACAAAGGCTTCCCCTAGTGTTTGTGTCCTTTCTGTCCTCCTAACCTCAGAATTCATGGGTTTATTTGTATTGCCTACAGTGACCTGTGGTACATTGCCTAAGTCACTTAAGCAACAGCAGTGCTGTCGTTGCTGGCAGTGGAATCATTTCCTTGTCCAGTACAAACGCTGGATGCAGTACTGGTGTGCAAGGGGGAGAGAGGAGGAGGGACAGGGAACACACTGTGTGTGTAGAGTAGTAAGACGTTCTTCAAGGTGCTGAAATGTCCTTAGTGAGCTGTGACTGAGTTTGGGTTTTGTTGAGAGAAGGGGGAATTCAGAGAACTCTCTCTAGTCATTGTTCATCTCTTCAATTTCATGCCTTGACTGATTCTGGCATCATGGGGCGGAGGTAACCCCGCTTCAGGGAGTTGTGTGTGACACGTTGTTTGTTTTCTAGACAAAACAGAAAAGGAATTACTGCAAGGAATGCATTGTGGGGAATTTTAGAGGCAAATATGTCAGATTGTAGAGAAAATACAAATTTTGCTGTGTGCTGTAGATCTGTTCAGCTGTGGTACAGCTGACACCCACAGTATTTGATGTGTGTGTGTATGTACCTCTGTTTATGCATACCAGCAGTAATATTGTGCTCTTGTTAGAAACTTGGGTTTAATGGCATGTGTGTCTTTACATGTTGTCCTGGTAATATTACGTAAGGCGAAGGGCAGTGGTGAGCACTAATTCTTTAGTGCCTTTATTTGGGGGGTGGGTGTTGTCTGCTTGGCTGCTTCTGTCCTTAATCCTGCAAGGACTTAACAGTTCACAGCTCTTTGTGTTTCCTCCCTGAACAGGAAAGGGCCGTTATGGAGAAGTCTGGAGGGGTCAGTGGCAAGGAGAAAATGTTGCTGTGAAGATCTTCTCTTCTAGGGATGAAAAATCCTGGTTCAGGGAAACTGAATTGTATAACACTGTATTGCTGCGGCATGAAAATATTTTAGGTAAGTGGAATGATTGTATTTATGCAGTTAACATGAAGGTAAGCTAACCAAACAGTTGACTTGTGTGATAGCTCTGCACTACTTTACATCTTGCAGTCCTCAGGAGTTAATTCTTGTGTTTGTATTCAGTGGTTGAAGGGAAACTTTAAGTGGAGAGACTTGCAGGAAGGTGCTGAAATCGGAGTCCCATAAATGGAGGAAGTGTCCCAGCAACCGTGCTTCATTGTCCTGCAGAAATACTCTGGCACAAAAGAGTCAACTGCATTAATTGATTGTTGGCACTACAGCGTGTAGAGAGGGAAGGAGCTGCCACAGGCCTTCCTGCTGAGGATTCAGCCAGGCAGCACTTCTTTCAGGGTGGTGAAATGGCAAGGAAGAGCGTTGTGCAATGTCTAGGTGAAGAGGTTCTGGTGGGTCTGGTTTTGTTACAACTTGAGTTTACCTGGGAGGACTGAGAGGAGAATGAGTGGGGAGGAGTTTACCTTTTCCCTTGTGCCTGAATAAATGGACTCATAGCACAGTTTATTTTTTGTTAAATTCAATTGTTCTGCTCAGAGCTTGAGTCAAACCGGTGAATCTTTTTTGGTATTTAAACTTTGGTTATGGTTGCCCTTTATCTCATTTTCCTGTAGGTTTTGAAGTGTGATGATTTCTAATCTTTTGAGCCTTTGAGCCTGTGTGAGCTGTGAGCTTAGGTAAAAAGGGCTTTTGATGTTATCAGCTGTGGCTGAAGTTACAGAAGCTGTTTTTATTCTGCTAAACACAACCTTCTCTTCTGGGGAGTCACCCTTACAAATAAAAGCAACACCTTGTCTTCTGCTCGCTGCATTACCTCACCCCCAGTCTGTCTTCAGGCATTTTTACTGGGGCTCCTTCATCTTTCCTGTCTGAGAATGTTCTTTGGCTCTGTGGCTCACCCTGCTAGGCACTGCTCTAATGTTTCCTGAAGCAATTCCTTTGTTACTACAAAAATAATTTGGTGGACTCCTGAAATGTGAATTATTGAACTTTCTTTCCCCGGAGAGCAAGGAACTTGACTGGAATTACATGTTTCCCACGTTCCTCTCCTAGTGTTTTGTCTGTCTTGATGACTGTCAAATTTGTTGGCTTTAAACACTCTTGTCATCTATGATATTGTCATGTTGTGGAGAAATCTGACTTCTAGAAGAGTGTGGTGGGTGTTCTTGCTGACAAATGTCTTATGCAGGCTTTTAATAAACCCAGTTTGTTCCTCTGGCTGGAGAGTAACGCTTCTGCTGCTTCCTGGCTAACGCGGGTGAGAGCAGCAGTGCTCTTCAGAGGTAGCAGGAAGGGAGCAACGCCTCAACTTTGGGGGAAGTTTTGACCCATGCTTTTAGGAACTGTCTTTGAGGTTCATGAGTTTAGAAAAGAAATTCCTTTGTCCCGTTCTAGCGAGCAGTTGTTACGTACAGCTGTGATGTGTACGGGTGCTCTGCCTCACTTCACCGTGCAGTGGTGTGTGTGCAGGTTGAAGTAGAACTGCTGTGGCTTGGTTTTGGAGTGCGGATCTCACGGGACTGCCGTGCTCCTTTTAGCTGCCCGCTGTGCTTGGAGGGCAGAGCAGTGCCAGGTGTGAGGGCTGGTGGTGTGGCCACAGCCTGCAGAGCTGTCAGGTGACTGGGGTGGTTGTGGGGTGGGCTTTGTCAGTCTGTTCAATCTGAAGGATGTGGTGCTTCCCATGGGACAGCAAGCTTCTGATGACAAAATACATTTGTTTGGGGCTTTTCAAAAAATATATGGTCCTGACAAGTAATTGTTTGGTGTGACTCTCCATTCAAAGGCATTTGTGCATGGACTTGAGTTAGAGTTCCAGAACGTATGAACTCTTTTTTCCCTCATGGTAATACCTGCAGTCCGCTTTCAGTGCGGTATCCCAGAGGTCAAGTTTTAGATCAGTTGAGTTTTAAATGCACGAGAGGCCTAGCTGTGTTGATTCTTTTCTTAGGGCAGTCACTTAGTCACGCTTTTTCTTTTTTCCTATCTTTCCTAGGTTTTATTGCATCCGATATGACTTCCAGAAACTCTAGCACCCAGCTGTGGTTAATTACTCACTACCACGAGATGGGGTCTTTGTAAGACTATCTGCAGCTCACCACCCTGGACACTGTCAGCTGCCTGCGAATAGTACTGTCCATAGCCAGCGGCCTTGCACATTTGCACATAGAGATATTTGGAACGCAGGGGAAGCCTGCCATTTCTCATCGGGACTTGAAGAGCAAAAATATCCTCGTTAAGAAAAATGGACAGTGCTGCATAGCAGACTTGGGTGAGTTCATTTCAATGCTAATGCGCTCTGTGTTCCTGCAGCAGACAAATATATTGGATAACTCCTACCTTAAACAGCCCTGAAGGAAACTCGGTGTGAGAATTACCTGGTGTTGCCCTGGAGGTTTGGCAGCCGCTAGGTGGCACTTCCAACTTAGAGATGCTGCTGTGCTGCTGCACGGCTGACAAGGCCCAGTCCAGAGTTCAGAAACAGGTGGAACGTTTTGGACTTGTTCTTGGCTTTTTGTCACTGGATGCCATTCATAGATTTATGCAGGCAGTGGTTGCTATGGTTCACGTCATTTCTGAAGGAGTAAGTGCCCTTCTGTTTGTATGCTCACTATTCCAAGCCTGTAGGTCTCCAAGATGTCCATCCAGCTTGAGCTTTTTGCCCAGGTAGCTCAGTGAGTTTCCATCACAGCTGGCTTGGGGCTTCAAGCAGGTGGGATGCTGGGACGGCTGCAGCAGCGCTCACACCAGCGGGGCTGTCTGCAAAATGCCTTTTTGTAAACAGAAGGGAGAAGCCATGGAGAGTCATGGCCTATCAGAAGCTGCAGAGGGAATAGTAAGTAAAACGTAGAGCTGTATGCTGAAAAACAAAACTTCAGGGAATGGCTCTTAATTCATATTTATACTGAGAAGGGGCCAGCACATGCTGGCATTGATTAACACCACACTAACCAAGTGAAATCCACTGGGTGAGCTACCAGGTCCCCCCAGCCCAAGCCATTCTACAGTTTACCTGGAAGCCTCAAAAATCAGGGGGGTTCTCTGAGCAAGGACAGTGTCAAACATTTCCTGAATAACTTTTGTGATGGTAAAATACCTATTTTTTTAAATGTTTAAAAACTCAGGCATATATTTGTGATACGTTTTTGATTTGTTTCTTATGTGTAAGGAGGAGAGTTAGCAAGTATGTCCTAGCTATGCAGAAGCTCTGATAAAGCCCAAGGATAGATGTCAGTCTTGCTTCAGTCTGTCAGTGCAGTTAGGCCTGGGAAAGCTCTGCCCTGTAATTGATTTATTCTACTTCCAAAGCAATTCTCATACACGGCTGTAGATCATGTATGCCACTTTACAGAGCAGTGTTTAGCAACTTTATAAAACAGTGGTGTAAAGCTTATACAAAAAGAAAAATAAGCTCAGATCTCCTCTTACTCCGTCACTGAACTCCTCCCTCCGCACTGAGCAGTGAACATCAGCTTAGACAAGAGCTAGGATTTGTGAGGAAGGTACGAAGAGTGCTGACAGAACACATGAACTCAAGTCCTGTTCCTGGAAAACAGCCCAGCACAGTAACAGTGATTCTTTTGGCAACCTGAAAAACGGTGTGTTCCATCATTTTTTCCCTGACACTGTTTTTTAGAGAGACATTTTTAGAGAGCTGGTATCTTGCAGTAAGAGCTCCCTTGGTTTAAATGTGCATTGGGGTGTTCTGTGGTGGAAGGAAAGTGAAGCAGAGCGATGTCTGCCTTCTAAGTCTTCTAAGCAGCACAGATGCCGCTGTGATGAGGACCTGATTACAACATGGCTGTCTCCTGACATTATTGCAACACATCCTCAGTTTGTAGTGTACTGGATGCTGACTTGCATCCCTCAGCCCTAAACTTTGACCCATCAATCTATTGAATCTGTTTTGTCCTATTTGGATGGAGCATTATGAATTTTACCAGTGTCCTCCAGAGTTTTGACACGTTTAGAGTTTGCCATGAGATTTGTTTTCTAACCTCTGTTTCCAGTGTGTGAGATCTGAAGAGAAAGGGGAAAAAAAAAAATAAAAAAAAAATAGGACAAATGATTTTTATCTGGAGGATGGGCTCCTCAGCTCCATCTCTGAGTGGCAGTGGGGCAGTCAGTAGGCAACATCTTTCTGGAGGTGCTGGGAGCGTTTGCTTAGCAGCCTGAAGTCACTTGAATTGCAGGAGAAGCCTTTCCAGGTTTCTGTTCCTGTGAAGTACAGATTGTTCTTTTGGTAAGGAAAAGAAGCAAAACAAATGAATGGCAGATTGGCTGATGTTTTTTGGGCCTGAAGTAAGGGCTTCTTAAGTTCCATCTAAAACAGTCACGTTAAATGGAAATAGTAAAGAGCTGCTGAGGAAGGCCAGGAGTCTGTGCCTCTTCTATTGCTTAGTTATGTCATGCACCTGTTGCTGTTCAATTTGCAGTGCTGTCTGTTTACCATGGCAAAATGAGTACTTTGTGCATTTCCGAATTTACAGTAAATTAGACCCTCACATAATGTTCTTTGCTTAAATGTTTGGTAATTAGTAGAAACCTGGTAGAGTCGTTTCGGCTGACTCATTCTGGATCACTTGAGGATGTTTATTTTTCAAGCTACTACAAATATGGTGGCTTTTATTTTCCAGCTTTATTTTTTAACTTGTGTATATCTGTCATGCAGTGTTTTTCTTCTCTTCTCCCCACAGCTCAGATACATCCGCCTACCCAAAGGTTCTATAAATACATTTGAATGCTGGGTAAAATTGTTTTCTTCTAAGTAACAGCTGCCCAGCCTTGTGTGTATACGTGCCTAGAGCACCGGTGACATCCCAGTGGCTGCAAAACATTTAGTTCCTCTAATAACAGCATTTTAGAGCCGTGCAATAACGTGTTTAATAGTAATCCCTTAGGAGAAATTGGTCTAAGCCTGTGGACACGGGGGCTGTTTTTGAGAGCTGCCTTGGGGCTGACCCAGTTGGTCTTTGGACGGCTGGACTCTGAGTTCCGTCTTTTTAATGAACTGTCTGCTGGGTGTCACTCGTGACGTGTAACTTTAAATGTCTGGTTCCAAAGGGGCTTCAACGCTGCTTCTCTGTTGTCCAGGCCTCGCAGTCATGCACTCCCAAAGCACCAACCAGCTGGATGTGGGGAACAACCCCCGAGTGGGCACCAAACGCTACATGGCGCCGGAGGTGTTGGACGAAACCATCCAGGCAGACTGCTTCGACTCCTACAAGAGGGTCGACATCTGGGCCTTCGGGCTGGTCCTGTGGGAGGTAGCTAGGCGCATGGTTAGCAATGGTAAGTGTTTGGGACCCCTGTTGTTGTTCTTACAATGTATTAGGCAAATGATTGACTGCAGAGGATCTGCCACTGGAATGCACAGGGTGTACAGCAACGTACTTGACCTCCAAAGTCTGCTTGTTCTTGGCACCTTGCTGCCTCCTTTGAAGCTGCTGGTAAGCTGGGCACCAGAACGTACAACTGATGTCAGCTCTGTTAACGTGGAGGGGAGAGAAAGGGGTCCCTTCTAAATCCTAAATAGTGATGAGAAATATTTTGTCAAATAGTCAGCTAAACTAAAATCTTAGGCAGTGAAATCTCTGACCTTTTGTATGTGCCATTAAATCACAGTGAGTGTTTTTAGGTGTCTGTTTCACATGACAAAACCTAAAGAACAGAGGAGGAAAATGTAGAAAGTTAAGAAGTGAAACAGTTGGAATTCAAGGAAGCTCTTGCTATACCGAGTGAACCACCCCCAGAGCAGGACTTGGTCAGAGTACAATTCTGTTTTGTAGCACACAGCATTGCATTGTTTCATTGGCAAGGGAATCTGAATGCAAGGACCCGGAAGCTGGGTATCTGCTGGTGTGATTCCTTGTCACTCAGAAGTCCTCTCTGGTTTTTGGATCTTGTTTTGTTCCCAAAGGACTTTGCCAAGAGCCAAAGGAGAGAGAATGTGTGTTTTTGTTTTTGTTGGAGAGAGTAAGGTATGAATGAGCAGTGGGCAGACAGAGGTGGGCTGCTGTGAGGTGTGGTGGTGAAGACTCATGGTAGCTCATCCAGAGTAACAAAGCCTGGCCCACATGCCAGTGGAAGGCCAGGTATTTGCCTCGTGGTGTTCTCCTGCATCATCTGCCCTCTGCCTGTCCTCTCTGGGATGCTGACGAGCTGCCTGAACAAAGCTGCCTTGCAGGTATCAAAACTCAGAGGTGGGCTCAGGCATGGACTCATGTAAGCCTCCTTATAAGCCTACATGCTGCTCCTCCAGTTCTCAAGTGATCTAAAATGGAATCTCCTCTGAGAGCATCAGATCAGGGTAATCTGTGTGGCTGCACAGCTCCTGCTCTTTTTTAATCAATAAATATATTTTTAATATACTTTGTGTGTATATGGCAGATAATACATACAGTCCTACGTTGATACCTCTTAAAATGAAAGTTCTGTGTAATGGTACATATCTAAATATTCCTATTTATACGTGCAGCTGCAGTAACAGCAGTTCACAGGAGACCTACCTGAGCTAATGTTAAACTAGTGGGTTTGGATTGTGCTGGCAGCTTAAACAAGATAGCAGAAAGCTCAGCACGGACTGCAAACCTACCAAGAAGATAAGGAAAGGCTTGGGGAATTTACTTCAGGCTGAGGTTGGTGCTGCCATGGAAGCTCTTCTGACAGTAATGAGGACACCTCGTGGCATTAGTCTTGCCAATGGAGTCTGAAGTTGAAGGCAACTGTGGTACTAACTCAGCTGTACTTCCCATTGTTCTGTATTTCGGGCTGTTGCTCAGAAGTGTTTACATTTCCTTGCACTGGTTTGAGGTGAAGTAAACATTTTCTCTCAGAAATCCAAGTGTCTGACTGCATAGAACTCATCAGATAACCCTGTCTGATCTGTAATAAGACTTTGGTACTTGAAGTGAGCATGCAGAGGTTGAGGCAGCAGGCTCATGTGAGCCAGGTGATAAGGTGTTTAGGTGGGCATGGGACAGGTGTACCTGGTGTATGTGACAACAGGGATTTGCTGTTTGTCCCATGAGGAAGGATGCTTGCCATCTATTGCTTGGTGTGAACTTGAAGTCTGCTCCAGTGCATCAGCCTGTCTTAGTATATCCGTTCCTGGAGATCCTGAGGTTGCTGTGATCTGACCCATGAGTCAGAGTTACTTTTCTTTGATGATCTACAAGGCAATGCCATGATTCTCAATGCTTTTCTGCTGTGGCTTAGCAGGAGGAGGAGAACGATATGAAACTTCTCCACAACCAAGAGTGCTTGTGTGCTGTATTTGTGCTGCAGCAGGAGCCCCTCAGCAATTCTCAGTGTACGTAAATGTGATTTGAGCCCCTCATCGGTGTTCCACTCTATGCCAGTAGAGCAGTGCTTGCTCACTGCAGTGTGGTTACTCATGGCTGTGGAGTGCAATGCAGTCTGATCCTTAGGTCTTAGCTGTCGTTCCCAATAATGTCATCATGTTCGATATTGATGTGAGACCCCAAGCTTGGAAGGGCTGCTGCTCAATGGCATGTGGTCAGCGTTGTGTCTGCAGGGCTGTGCCTGCAGCTTTGGGGTTTGTGGAGGCCCTACATTGCTCCAGCAGTACATTTTCTGCACACAAAATAGGCTTTCATGTAAGTAACAGAGGATAAAGGTAGAAAAAACTGCTGCTCTGTGTGAGTTCCTCTGCATTTGGTTAGCAAAAATCAGCTCCTCCAGAGAGAAAAGCGTCGGGTATTGTCAGCGACAGAAGTCGTGAGGGCTGTCAGAAAACGGCGAGCTGTAGGTCGTGCTTAACAGCTTCAGGGCCTCTTGTAGTAAGAGGCTCGTTTCCTTTCCTCTGGAAGCGGGAAAGGGAAGCGTGTCACAGTTCAGGACGGCGATGTTGCTGGGAGGAGGCGTGTGGGTGAGAGGTGGCCTGTGGTGCCTGTGCCAGCCAGCTGCTGCTGCAGCCAGCAGCCGCCCCGGGCGGATCAGAGTGCTCCACAGTTACTGTGTTGGAGTAAAGGCAAGACCAGGTTCACTTTGTGTTCTAATACCGTGCCGTACCTCAAATAGCATCTGTATGTTCTCTTGGTTGGAATGCCTACATGAGCATAGGAAACTGAAATAGAGCTGCACTTGTTCAGTGATAATCTGCTAATATCATAATGGTGCTGGCAACACCTTCAGGGCTGTACCGTGTAGCTCTGAGGGTTTGCATGTGAATGGTGTGAAACCACTGCTCCCTGTGCTTCCATTTCAAATGGTACCGATGCAAAAGAGCTTATTTGTATTCTTAAATACTCACGGACTTCATTTTGCGTTCTGGGAGGATGCAGAAGGAGAATATGACCAAGAGCTCAGCCCTCTAGGTGACGTTCAGTCTATGCAGTTAGTTAGAAGTTGCTTGGAAATGGAACGTGGCACACATGGCTTGCATAGCTCGCTGTGAGTCCACGTGGCAAACCTGTGGGCTGTTAGTGGCTCTGTTCTGGAATGTCCCTTGGATAGCCAGGTCTTTGAGCTGTTTCCTATGTGAGTTAGGATTTGCTGAAGCCCAGTCCTCACAGGCAGACTTACAGACCTTTACAGAGTGTCTGTGGGATTTTGGTCTTAGTCCCCAGCAGAACAAGAGCTCTAAATCCCAAGCACTGTAGCAAAGTTTTTGAGAACCATTTTTCTACTCAAGTATATCTGAAGTAGTAAAAAATGTCCTGAATTTCATGTGTACCTGATTATAGGCCAGCTGCCAGGCTGCTAAAAGCAGTTTTAGCTTCATTCTGTCCATGCTTCCACAGTACATGGAGGACTTCATTTGCTCAGTATTTCTCCAAGCTGCTGGCCCAAGTGCCTGACTTGAAACACCAGTTTTTAAATTGGCTTCCGAAGAAAGCTGAGCTCCCTAGATCACTGCTGAGCTTAATCTGCAACAGCAGCAGTGCTGCACGCATGCCATAGTGAGTAGGCAAAAGGCTTTTAGCCTGCTGGTCTTATGTAACCTGGGGACGAGTGGAGAGCACACATTAACTTCTTGTTTGCTCACTTTTCAAAGCAGGACCTTGGGAAATGCATTCAGACACCATAGCAAAGCCTATACCTGAAGATGTGTGGTGCCACTTACCCTAGGCATTTTACTGTGTTAGTAGCAGAGATGATTTTGTGAAGCACTGACGTGAGGGTCTGTAGATGCTGACATCCTTATTGGACTCTTTCATGATGCATGAAACAAAGCAAAGTGCGTCAAGCCTCTGGAAAGCAACAGTGCAGATGTTGAAATTCTATGCTGTTCTAGTAGAAATCTGTTTTCTGGTAGCCTGTAAACCTCCATGCCTTAGGGAAGATGAATTCACTTGTGGCAAAGTCACCTCTTATTTTGGCTCAGGCATCTCCAAAATGGATACAGCTTTTAACTTGCTGAATGGTAGGAGAAACTCCTTGCTATGATAGTAAGTGCTATTCTGTTTTTCTAATGACTGTTTAACATGGCAGTGTGGAGTCTGAAAAATACTTTTGTGCTTCTCAGGTGGCTGGTTCATGTGTGCTGGCTTTGCAGAGGTGCTCTTTCACTGGCAGCCATTAAATAATGCCTTTCTTGTTTGTATCTCACTAGGTATTGTAGAAGACTACAAGCCACCATTTTATGACCTGGTTCCAAATGATCCCAGTTTTGAAGACATGAGGAAAGTGGTCTGTGTAGATCAGCAAAGGCCAAACATTCCCAACAGGTGGTTCTCAGACCCTGTGAGTGGATGTTCCTGTGTATGGTTTGTAGAAGCTGACCCCTCTCCTGAACCGAAGCCATGCGATCTGCTCCCATAACCGCCTGGAGCTGAGATGGTCTCAGTGCTCTGTGCTGGGGGAATTACCCGTATGGCTTTCAGACGTGTGTATGTGTGCACCTTGATGTTGCAGAAGGAAGAAAACTCAGTGAGCAGACTGTTAAATCTGAGCTATTCTCACACTGGCCCTTCAGTAGTAAGAATTAGTAATTGTTTTCACGCTACTCTCCCTTTGTTATTACTTGCTTTCCAAGGGTGTGTATACGTAGGGGAAATGTAGCCTGGTAGGCCTTCTGTGGCTCATAAGCATACAGACTTGGAACAGAGTCCTGATTTCTACACACCACCCCCCACCTACACGATAAGGGACTGTTCTCTCTGAAAGGCTGCTGCTGCAGTTTTCCTTCATCACAGTCAGTTTGGACCCCCCGGACCACTATTCTAGAACTATATTTGCACTGCAGCCAGCCCACTGCCCAGTCACTTGTTCTCTTTGGTTGTCAAGCTCTATTTCTCAACACTCAAAACTCGTATACTTGAAATACCTAATAGATGGTGTGTAAGGTAGTAAAGCCATCCTGTGTTAGGGCCCAACAGCCCAACCTATGGCTGTTCTAGCTTGTTATTTCTGTACTTAAGTGTGTGTTTTGTTCTTACTCTTTTCCAGACATTAACATCTCTTGCCAAGTTGATGAAAGAATGCTGGTATCAGAATCCATCAGCGAGACTAACAGCCCTGCGCATCAAAAAGACTTTGACCAAAATTGATAATTCCTTAGATAAACTGAAAGCTGACTGTTGACCTTCTTCTTGTGGTGCTTTCCTGATGGGAAGGCACCTGTCTGGCTCAGAGGCAGCCCGGCCAGGCAGCTCATGTCATCGGTCCCCATGTGGCTTCTTACAGAGGCAGCAGCTCCCACCGAGCCATCCGTCTGGGAGACACGGGACCCACCTGGACTTTGCTCGGTGACTACAACGGGCATTTCACAAACGGTCAAGCTATAACGACTCATGCTGGATGTACTGTTGCAAAGGTAGTGGCCTGAAGGAAGACAGAGAAATCCTAAGACAAGATCAGGGCATTAAATAATGGCTTTGAACAGCTTCCCCCCCTTTTTTTTGTTTTGTTTTTAAATTCTCCTAATCACTCCCAGGGTGAACACACGGAGGTGGTAATTTTAATCAGCAATATTGCCTGTGCTTCTCTTCTTTATTGCACTAGGAATTCTTTGCATTCCTTACTTGCACTGTCACTGTTAATTTGAATGACATGACTTGCCAAAAATACGATTGGCTGCATACTGCATTGATCCATGCCTGGACAGTAGGAAAAGAATTTGGGACAAGGAAAGAAAGCGTAACCGTCAGATTTTAGCTGCGTTTGACGTGTACCGATGTTTACAATGATGCTGAACATTAGGAATTTCTCGTTTATACGAAACCTGCAAATTATTTATTACTGTGCACTTGCCGGTTTTTAAACTGTACAGCGAGTGCATAAAGTTAAAGCTTATTTTTATGTGGCCTCTTTCATGATTTTACACAAAAGTTTTTGTAACACGATATAACCTGAAGCATAAATTGTTTTCTGTATTATCTTATTACAACTCAATAGTCACATCTTAAGTGCTTCACATTTGTAGGTGTGTGGTCTGTAACATATTTTCAGTTCAAATATGGAACATATATATAGCCATTACTCACAGGACGGCGTGTCTAGTACCTTACGAGCTAGAGGAGGAAAGCAGTGGAGGAGCTAACTAGAACTTTAGGTCATGAATGCTGTGGGGAGAATGCATTTTATTTCTTCTAAGCTATATAATATGCATTTAAACTCTGCCAGAAAAATAACTATTTTGTTTTAATCTACTTTTTCTATTTAGTAGTTATTTGTATAAATTAAATAGAATGTTTTCAAGTCAAGCCAAAGTGTTTTAAGTTCTCTTCCTGCCTCTTAGTGCTGTGTGCTGCTGCAGCACTGGGCGCTGCAGTGCTGTGCCCACAGGTCGGTGCAGCGGGCCGGCAGCGCGGGGCTGAGCACTGAGCAGCTGAGGCTGAGCACTGAGCAGCTGAGGCTCCGCAGGAGCCGTTGATGTGCAGTGCTGCTGTACAGAGCTGTGTCCCATGGCAGGGCGGCAGGGCAGCGCTGCTCCTCTGGGCAGTAATGGGTGCTGTCTGTGCAGGCTCTGAGGTCCCCTCTGCTTCCAGGGGGAGTTCAGCTGCGCTCCTACAGAGCTCTGCCTGTCTGCTTTGTGCTCCCCTCAGCCCTCACTGATACAGAGCAGCAGCTGGTCAGTGATGCTGTGCTTTTGCCTGTTGGTGAACTCCCTCATTCAGGGGCTTGAGATCCTGCAGACAGTCCCAGGAACTGGAAACATGTCCATCATGCTGTGACACCTCTGGATTCGCAGTTGTCTGAGGTTCCCTTCTTTGCTGTATACCCAAACTCTCCTGTTTCTCTGTGATTTCTCCTCCTCGGCCCCATCTCCCCTGCCCTGCTCCGTGTGCTGTGGTGTGCCCTTGGTTCCTGGTGCTGCTGTTTGGACCTGGCACTGCCTCTCACTGGGTGCTGTGCCGGGCTGGGGGCTGGCCTGGTGAAACAGCCTGCGGTGTGGGCTCCGTGGCCACCGGTCACTGGGTCTGGTAATTATCCCTGATGAGAATCTGAGCAGATCCAATGCTGCTGCTGCCAAAATGTGGGATCTGATTTTTCTTTATAGGAAGTCAAAGGCTCTGTTGGCTGAATGTGCTCTGGTTTGCCTCGAATTGGTCTGGGTGTTTGGTGTGTGCTAGGCAGGCTGTTAAACAACTGCAGCTGGGGAGGAAATCAGTCTGTTGGACTGGAGATGGGATACGAATGGAGGTAACAGGGAGCATCTCAACGACAAGATCAGCAGCGCAGTGATGGTTTCTGGTACCAGCTGTTGCCCGAGGCTCCTTAGTTCTTGCTGTCTGGTGCACACTTGTTGCCATGTGCATCTGTGACAGAGCACTGCTGTCCTCTGAGCATGGATGGGCTGTCCTGGAGGGGAGAGCTGCAGTGTGATAAGCCTGGAGCCTGGGCCTTCCCTGTCAGCAGAGCAGGGGTAGCCTGCTATGGGAAAAACAAGCCAGAAAAACCTCAGTAGCCACTCATTTATTCAGATTATTCAGACAGATTATCCAAGCAAGCTGCTGCCAGGGGAAAAAGAAATTATTTTTTAATTCATTTTTAAAAATGTTGTTCAATGCCAGGCACTGGGTGTGCCAGTGAGCCCCTGGTTGGAGCTGCTGCTGGAAGCTTCCTTCAGCGTGCGGAGCTGCCCGGGGCTCCTGCTGTGCAAACCCACCTGCATGCCCTGCAAATGAGGCGTTTTTGGCCCACGCTTCGAGCATCGTGAAATGTGAGCTGATCATTTTCATTGATGGACCTTCAAACTTGCATCAAGAGAAGCTCTCTGTGAGGAGATCAATGGTGAGAAGAGATGGGTTAGCACTGGCACCAAGTTGGTCTGTGCTGTGCTTCTTTTCGCACAGCTGCTGGGGGGGGCAGGGTGTATGGCTGTATTCCAGATGTGCAGAAGTGGGTGTTTGGAGCAGGATCCAAGGAGGAAGAGCTCAGTGCTGGGAGTGGGGCATCTGTGGGCCCCATTGCTGAGGGTCGCAGCAGCCGGGAGATGCTGCTGGTGCTGTCAAGACTGGGGGAGCATCTCGGAGCCCCCAGTGCTGTGTCTCAGGCCAGCACCTCCCCCAGCACACACTGCGTTTCTCCCGTGTGCTTATTAATGGGTGTTCCTCCCATAAAATCTAATCTCCTAAAGAGATTTGGAGTGCTGATATGTAGTCAGCGCGTTGCGGCATTTATTACTATGGCGATGGCCCAGGAGGTGCTGAGCCGTCCCGCGGCAGATGGGCGCTGCGCTGCAGCTCGGATGGGGCCGCGGGTCGGAGCGCGGGCACGGGGAGGTCCGACGTGTAACCAGGGAGGACGCGGGGCGTCAACACGAGGCGCCACGGCCTGCCCCGTGTGGGACAGCGGCGGCACGAAGAGGTGCTGCGCTTCGGCACGGGGTGCGGGACGGCTGCCCAAAGCGGAATCACAGAGCCGTGAAGGTCGAAAAGACCGCTGGGACCACCACGTCCCACCGCAGCACTGCTGTGGACAGAAGGTCTCAACTGGGAATAATGTGCTTGCGTTGTCCCCGGTTGGAAGGAAAATCCCAGACCGAAGTTTCAGGTGCCTGCATGGAGGCAGCGCCTGCAGTGCCGGGCACGGAGCGAGCCCGCCGGGGGGCTGATGCTGCTCTGCTCCGCTCGGGGGACCCCGCTTTCCGTCGTGTAATTTCCTTTCGCTCCGTCGGTCCGCACCGCCCTGCGCTGGGGGTGACGTCAGGCGGCCGGGATGTTCGGGGGGATTTGGGTCAGGCGCGATCATCTCATTTGTGTGCTAAAAGCGTCCGGCAGCGCGGCTCTCACCACGCGCGGGGCGGACCGGAGCGCCCGGCGGAGCTCCGCGCTGCGGCGGCCTCCGGAACAGCCGGGAATCCTCGGCGTCTTTTTTCCCCGTCTTTATCAGAGCGGTGCTGTTGCGCGGACGTGTGGCTCTGACGGCAGTTCTGCAGGGTCCTGGGAGCTCTGAAGGAGCCAAGCGGGAGGGCGCAGACCCGAGCCCGTGCGAGCGGCGCTGTCTGTGCGCTTTGCTTCGTCCCGCTTGCACAGAAGTTCAATGGGTCTCAGTTTAGCCCTGATGTGGAACAAAACAAATTACAAAACAGAATTCTTGTTTCCCCGCCAACCCCAGAAGTACTTCCAGTTGGCAAATGCTTTTATGGTGTTACCCCTTTCCAAAGGCCCTTACGTCCCTCGGATATGTTGTTTTGGTCCCTTGTGAGCCATGCCATGCAGACATCCAGCCTAGGAGCGCGTTTGCCTCACAATAGCCTCAGAGTAGGATTTTGTTCTTTATTCTCATCCCTTGTTTTGTCGACTCGTTTTCCCACCAGCATTTGGTGTGTCAGAGGTCTGATGAGGACTGGGGACAGAGGGTGAGGGATCAGCAATTGCGGGTATCGTATCATAGAGCGATAGGATGGCTTGGGTGGAAGGGACCTCTGAAATCATAGAACCACGAGCAGTTGGGCTGGAAGGGACCTTGCAGATCATAGAACCATGGAATGGTTGGGTTGGATGGGGCCTTAATTTTTAAGGTCCCTTCCATGATCTTGGGCACCTCCCAGCCCCCACTGCCTCAGCACAGCAGGAGCTGCCCCGTCCCTGGGCCCCGGCTGGCAGCAGGATGGGCGCCCAGCATCTCCGCCTCTGTGCTGAGGGAGCCCCGCTTTTAAATTACAGCGGTGCAATTTAAATTTAGGCCACAGCATTTCCCACTTTTACTGCATCTCAAACAGCTTGCCACACTGATGGCTTCAGAGCAAAGCAATGCTGGTTATCTTCAGAAAACAAGAAAAGGCCAATGTTCAGAGCAGCAGCTTTGTCACGAGGCCGTTTGCTATTGCTCCAGCAGCAGGCTGCGCTTTGTAGTGTAGCAACTTTGGGTGCCTCCTGAGCAGTGACTGGGTTAGAGTGGGAGCAAACAAGAATGGAGAGCTGAAGGGACAGAAGGGCTGAGAAAACACCAGTGTGAGGTTGGCTGGTTCTTCGTTCAGTTTCGGAGCAGCTCTGCAGTGGCGCAGCTTGTAATTTTGTGTCAATAATAATTACAACAATTCTGATATATTTATTTCCACAAAGCCTTCCAAAATAAGTCTCAGACCCAAGGGGCGATTTGAAATGCATTATTCCAAATCATGCAGGCATCACAGACCACAAAATATAATAGCGTGTGGAGTGTCCAGGCCACTAATTGTTAATAGCTGACATGGAAAAAAAGGTCTCAAGTGTGTTTTGAAGACACACAGCATTATTGGTATTATAGGTCAGGTTAAAATAGATAGCAGCAGCTTTGTCATTCGATGCATGAAAAAGCCAGGCAGAGTGCTGTGCTAACACATACAGCAGAACCTTATTGCTATTCTGACACACGACTTCTATTTTACGACACCTTGTCAGGTAATTAACAGGCTGCCAGTAGTGATGTGGGCAGTCAGCAGCCTTAGAAGTTCTATTCTCTAATAGCTGTGCACCCCGGTCCCAAAGGAAACGCTCCACTTCACACACAGCTATTGGTGGCACTGCCTGTCAGAGGCAGGGCTGCACTTTGGGATGCTCAGTCTGTCAGCACATTGCCCTGCTGGGGTTCTATGAAGCCTTTTTTTATCATAGAATCATAGAATGGCCTGGGTTGAAAAGGACCACAATGCTCATCCAGCTCCAACCCCTGCTGTGTGCAGGGTCACCAACCACCAGACCAGGCTGCCCAGAGCCACATCCAGCCTGGCCATGAATGCCTGCAGGGATGGGGCATCCACAGCCTCCTTGGGCAACCTGTTCCAGTGTGTCACCACCCTCTGGGTGAAAAACTTTTATATATAACTATATATATAAACTTATGCCTCCAAGCTGTTAATGAGTATTCAACCATATTGTTTGTTTGAAAACAAACAAAATCAAAAAGCAATCCAAAGCCCAGCACAAAACCTCAGAACTGTTTGATCTGTCCCCAGAAATCTCCCTTTTCTGAGTGATTTCTCTCAGCAGTGCATTAGAAATAACTTACCCCGTCCTGTGCGGGGTTCTGTGCCATTGATTCTGTAGATGTCATGTTGGAACAGAGCTCGTTTTGTGGCAGAAGAGAAAACACAATTTCAGTGGAATGGAACCATTTTCTGTAACACAGCATTGAATGCTTTGCATCCCGGGCTGCAGACGGTGGAGCCACCCGGCCAGGCAGCTCCCTGAGCTCCGGGATGTGGGTGCGAGGTGCAGTTCTGGGGCTGCAGTGGGCTGTGAGCACGGCCTCATTGCAGCGCTGGGGAAGGGGCAGCTCCTGCAGTGCCCCCCAGCAGCACTGGAAGTGTGAGCAGGGCAGCTCCGGGCTGGTTGTGCCTTTCCAGACAGGCAGGCCCAACCCTTCTCGTGCCGAGGTGTTCCGCTGTTACCATGAAATGGGGGTTTCTCATCTGAGCGCTTCCTTCTGAAAGGTGTTCTGGTGTCAGTGAGCTGCTCCTCTGCTGCTCCTGGTGCAGATCTGCCCTCATCACGGGGCACGGGGATAGAAGTGCTTTGAAATGGAGTACGTTCAGCTGAGAGGGGATTTGCTGTGAGCCTCTTGGCCTGGAAAGCACCATATTGAACCAATATGGGAGACGAGAGCTGCCCTGGAAAACAGGAGCCTGGAGGTGCTGGGATTGCAGGTCGGCTTCTTCAGTTCTGGGAAGCTGGCGCTGCTCAGGGCTGCTGTGCGGCGGCCCTCCTCTGTCAGCGATGGAGGGCAGGGCTATCCTTCTGGGGTGGCACTGCTGGAGGACCTCTGTTGCAGAGCCGGTGAAGGGCAGCACCCAGAGCCTGCCTGCTTTTGAGCCGTCCGCTCGGTTTCGCAGCACAGCCACGTGTGATGCCGTCACAACGCAGCTCACAGCGCCGTGCGGGTCTCATTGGCGCCTGTGGGAAATGATCTTACAGTCGTCGTGCACCATCTCAGTCTGATGGCTTCGGCTGGGTGCAGAGGTGAGATCAAAACACTGCCTGGCATCACCATCAGAGTTACACGGAGATGTGCGGAACCTGGCAGTTAAATAACAACCCCCAAGCGTAGTGTTGAGTCACTTCTCACCCTGATCTCTGTGACAGTGCAGTACTCAAGAATATTGACTGGCTGCACATGCAAAGTAAGTTTCTGTCTATAAATGGTGCTCGAAGGGTGCCAATGGATGTTTATTTCATATGTAAGTACATAAACATCAGTACAGACAAATACGTGTGTGGTTCTCAGGCAGCCCTGGATGTACCAAGCTATTGCAGTTCCCATTGCGTTCAGCCGCTGGCACAGTGCCATGGAAGTCCCAAATACCTCACCTGGATATGCCTGGATGACAGATACAAAGGAAAAGAATCGGAGAAGAGCAACTATTTTTTGGTCTGAGGCAATGGCTGTGCAATTCTGGACTTGCTGGATTCTGTCTTTTCCGTATCTTAAGTTTTATTTTGGTAGAGGTATATTCATAGTCTTTCTAGAAGCATTCAGTCAAGTGATATTTCTCGAAGAAGCACTGCAATCGAGTAATGTTAATCTGAGCACGTTAATTCAGGTAAGTCCGTGATGAAATTAAGGGAACAAACCCACAGCATTGAAACAAACAAATACACTCTCTTTGCTGTACTGGCTTCCAAGCCGGCCTGCCCGACCTGAGCCCTCATCCTTCAGGTCCTGAAGGTGCCTTTGTGGGGAAGGAGAGGAGCCGACATCCCTGCCGCCTGGGGGGCAGTGGGGTGTTCGGTGCCCTGGGAAGGTCCCTGGGGCTGTGCTGGAGTGCAGGGGAAGTGGGTGGGGAAGGTTTGTGCTCCTTTCGCTGCATGCTGTGTTGTTGTCTTCCTTGGTGCCCCTCCTCAAGGCTCCTCCCTTGGATGCTCCTCTCATAAAGGGGCACAGAGAGCCCTGTGCTAAGCCGGGCTCCTTCCCGGGGGCTGGAATGTCACTTCCAGCTGCAGAAGGAGTCATAGAATGGTCAGGTTGGGAAGGTCCTGAACAAGTACTTAAGGAAAATACATGACCAAGAGCAACAGATTTTGTTTGTTTGTTTTTGTTTGTTTTTGTTTGTTTGTCTGTCCCATTACAGATCCTCTGTGAGCTCACTGGGACAAGTCAGGTAGAACACGGTGGGCTGCAATGGGCCAGAATGGAATTGCAGAACCAATTGATTCAGGGAGAACCGAGGCTGAGGGGAAGCAAACCAAGTGGCTATGAGTGCTGTGTGGGGAAGGAGTTCAGTTCAGCTTTTACTTTGCTACTTTTTTTGAAACGAACCGCAGGTGCTTTGGGTTTTGTGCTGGTGCCATCACGCTGTAGTTTTATGTTATGTTCTGAAGATTTAAATGGAGATATAATAATAATGGTAAGAACTACATGGAAAGTGGTACTTAATTGGCAACAGTAGAAATCCATGTAACAGCCCGTGGGGAACCGGGCTCTTGGGAGCGGCTTTATCTTACAGCACATACAGACACGTGGAGCGTACAGCACCTAAAGCTGACTTAGGGTACAGCCTGTGCCTGCCACCCTGTTAGAATTTACTCGGTTATGTTTGCAACGTGATTGACTTCTGATGATACCCTTCAGTACTAATGAGGCACAGCGGGGTAAAAAAGCTCCCCAGCAGTTTGTGGCATGTGGGACAGCTTGCGGGGCTGAAAGGAGAAGTTTTCTGAGGCCCTCAGCGTGGATTAGATAACGGGATGACGGAGAAGCGGTGCTCGGACTTCATGACCGTAGCGGTCTTTTCCAATCTGAACGATGCGGAGAGCAGTTCGGCTGCCGAGGCGCGTCAGTGCCCGCGGAGCAGTCCGAAAGATGCTGAACCGCACCTGTGTGTACAGCCAGGCACGAACCCAAGGCGCGGCGGAGCGGCCCCGCGGCACTGCCCTCTGCGGCGCGGTGCGGTGCGGTGCTGTGCGAGGCCGCCCCTCCCGGCGCTGCCCGCCCC
>JACDJE010000148.1:496049-553102 GCA_016647715.1 Pavo muticus
GGGGGGCGGCGGGGCCGCTCGGGGCCGTTTGGTGCCCGCGACCCCCGGCCCGGCACTCCGAGAGCCGTGCCGCCGCCTGGCCGGGGTCAGCGTTGTTTCTCGGGAGGTTAAAGAGCTTAATGCATTTAATTATGATCAACATGTATCCGCCAGAAATAGGTCAGGTGGGATTTACGGGGAATAGCCGGCCCGGCGCTGGTTCCAGCCCACGCTCCCCGGCACTGCTGTCTCTTAAGTTGCTCATCGGGTGGTTCTGATGGGCCATACCCGCTGCATCTCGTCCTGTAGTGTGTTAGCATTCACTTGGTGTTCCCTTGGGGCTCGGAGATAGTGGCGTGCCCCGTCCCGTGCCATCCCATCCCATCCCCACCAAGAGAGCAGTGCGCTGCTCTGCCCTCTGCCATTGCAGCTGCTTCCCTCACAGCGCTATGGGGTGTCCACTCTACTCGTCCTTTCCTTTAAAAGCTAACCCTGGGTCTCAGCTGCAGGCTTACAGAGCGATGTTTATCTTTAAGGTGCAGCAGCACAGCGTGCAGTAGAACAGATCTGAGTTACTCTGTTAGGCTCTCTGCATTTTGCTTTTCTCTCAGCGTTTCCACCACGGGAGTTTCTTGGTATGATACTCAGATTGCTGCCACAGAGGTGGTCGCAGCCCCAGCTGATGGGAAGGGACAAAGCCTCTCATGTCCAAGAGCTTGTGTGAACCCTCCTGGGAAAGAGGAGTTGGCTTTATCGTTGTATTCGACCATCTCGCATGGCTTTGTTCTCTTGGGTTGCTCTGGGTTTGTTCTCTGTTCTTCCCACCCTGTTGGTTGCCTGCCTGTTCAGCAAGGCTGCACCAGGCACTGCAGGGTCCTGAGGAGCTGTCACTGCATCTCAGTACTTGGGAACGTTTGTAGGGTTAAGAGGAGAAGGGTTTTGCTGCAGACGTGGTGAGCTGTCCCACTGTTCCGTGTGTTCTCATCCCTCGGGTGGACTTGCTTGAAACTGGGGCTTATTCTCAGCACTGTGTTGGGCTGGTGTTTGGGTTTTGTTGGCGGTTTAATCCTTTGCTCCACCACCTCTGCTATCCACCTCCTCTGCCTGCCGCTGCTCAGTGCCGGTGGTCCCTTCTGTGCTGCTCAGGGTGCTGGAGGGGCCGTGGAGTGAGGGGTGGGAGCTGAGCAGTGCCGCCTGGGGGCTCACCTGGCACTCAGTGTCAGCGCTGTTCCCGTTTCTTGAGAGACTCCTCGGACACATTTGGGAGAGGTGGATCCCCACTCAGAACAGGTTGCAGCTGAAAACTGCCAAACAGGGATGAATGAATGAGAACAGCATAGAACTGAATTCTCGCTATGCAATAAGTGCAATATTTAAATCCAAATAACCAAACTCTACCTCTTTGTCTTTCCCCTACTGCAAAACACACGGCTATTGGTAAAAGCAGTTGTGGAGGTGTCCTGTGACAGGTTCTGCAGTGCAGTTTGTTGTGGAATGTGGAAATGCCTGTGGTGATGTACTAAAAGCAGGAAGCGCCCCCATGCACCGTGGTGGCAAAGCAGTTGTACTCCTTTGCTGGAGGATTTAATGTGCTGCTCTGTACCAAGTATGGGTGTGCTGCTCTTCTCATGGCTGTGAGAGCTGATGCTCTTTTCCATTGCTTTTACAAAAGGAAAGCTGTAACAACAACAACAATAATAATAATAAAAGGTTTAATAGTAAAGCAGTGGGGATGCCAAGTGCTTAATGGTCGGTGAGTTGGGTTGTGTTGAGTGCCAGTCCTGGTGCTGTGAGCACCGGGCGGGCTGTGGGGAGCGGTCAGACAGGCGGCTGTGGGTGGGACGCGGTGGGGCACAGTGTGGGGCAGGTTCAGGGCCTCAGCAGCCACTGTGGATGGCTGTCCAGGGCTCAGTCTGAAGTGGTGTGGATGGCTGTCCCAGGCTATGCATGGGGCAGTGTGAATGGCTGTCCCAGGCTCAGTCGGGGCCCGTGCTCTGCCTGAGGAGCACTCGGTACTGTTGGGGCTTACAGAGCAGCGACGTGGAAGTGAGCAGGGGGCAGACAACAGGGCGAGCTGCTTGGGTAATAACTCCATCCCAGGTCAGAAACGCTGTTTCCCCCCTTGCACCTCTCTGCTGTCAGGCTCTGAGCTGCCCTTCGCTAGCTCTGCCCTGCAGAGAGCAAAGTCCGAGCTGGAGCCCGAGGAGGCAGCGCCTCTGTGCTGGATGTGGCTCCTGAAGTGATCTTCTCAGGCACAGACGATCTTTGCACATTCTGTTTTTCTTACACAAGTGCCGTTTTACCTCTCTGTTGTTGGCTCATCTTCAGTTCGGCAGCGGCAAGAATAAGTAACACATATTGAAGAGCTGGACTGCAGACAACCTGAGCAGGATGCAGAACCCACACCCCAGTGCCTCCTCCACTGGCACACGCATGGGCTCTGTGGAATGGGGCAAAACAGAGATACTTTAGGTTTCCAAGTGCTGATCTGAAATACTTTGCTCTTCTTATTGCAGTTTCAAAACATTCATATCTTCATCTTCAAAGCCAGGTTTCCAAGGGCACCCGTTCTCCAGGGAGGGGCATGGGGATCCAGGAGGGCTTCCAGCCTTTATAACTCCGTGATTCTATGATTTATTCTAAGTGGTGGAGGTAAGAACTGCACCTTATGCTGCTGGGGAAAGGGACTTCCCATTCATCTTAGTATGAGCCACAATTTCTTTATAAGACTCTACAGAAGAGCCCAATTCTGAGCCGGTCTCACCCCCCACCTGCTCTGTGCCTTTCAGGCTCTGTGCCCTTTGCAACATGCCCAGTGCCGGCAGTGGTTCCCTGCTCCTCCTAATGGGGATGGGGCCATAGGGCAGCACGGCTGCCTCTGGGCCACCCCTGCCATGGCAGCAGCAGACATGGGGCCCACTGCCACATACAGCTGCACGTGGCTGCAAGATGCTCTGCATGAGAGGAACGGGATGGCCTAGTGGTAAAGGTGAGAGTGGCTCTGCCTCACGGCAGCACATTTCTTTGCACATAGTCAATGTCTGCGCTCAGATTTCGTTTTGAAGCACTCTGCTGCCTGGTAGGCGCAGTCAGGATCTGCTCACCGTTGTGGATAGTGCCAGATTATGACTTAATGGAGGATTACTGCCGTGCTAATCTGCAGAGTGAGGAGTCTGCGCTAAATGCAGAGCTCACAGGAGGCAGCAAGTTCCCTCCTCCTGTAGCTTCGGCCATACTTTGTGCCACGCTGCCAGTCAAACTACGCCACGTGTATGCTCTGTTCTTTCAGTTTAACTTCCAAACCTGCACTGCATATCTCTGCTTGCTTTAACTGTTTGCTGCTGTCCTTAAGCCAGTGTCTGAACTCATGTTCTTCCATCTGTTGCAATTCCTATTGCAAGAACAGAAGAAAAAACACCCTTAACAATGCCGAAGCAGGGAACACCCATTCCATGCGGTCTCTCTAGCTAGAAGTTGCTTTCCTTGTGAGTTTGGCACTGTGAACCCAGCCGGTGCCCCTCCTGGCACTGCGGCCCCTCTGGGTAAGGTCAGCACCGACTGCTCTGCGGGGCAGAGGCTGTGCAGCCCCAGGGCCCATCCCATCCCTGTGTGGGGACGTGGGGCTGTGGGAGGGCTGCGTGTGGGGCCAGAGGCTGCTGGATGCCAGGCATAGCTCCACGGGGCCGCAGGATTTCGCTTGTCCTCTTTCTCCTAATTTCTCAACAAGAGAATGTGATGTGTTAAGGGAAATGTTGCTATGCTTGAGTAAATAACGGAGTTGTTCTTGTTACTGCATTAAGATTGCCTTGTTTTGAAATCTGGGAGCGCGTTTTCCTCCTGCCCCTTTGATCCTTTTCTTTTAAGCCCTTCTTGTCCCTCAGCCCTCCTCTTCTGCACAGCAGGGCGGCTGCAGGAGCACCGTGCAGTTCTGCACGCCGGCTGCAGGAGCACTGCGCAGCAGCTGAGGGGCTGCTCAGCGGAGAAACGGGATGGGGTGGTGGCAGTGGGGACTGTCAGGGCCAGAGCAGAGCTGGAAGGAGCTGGTGGAGGGGCTCTGATGTGTTCTGCTGGGGCAGGGGTTCATCTGGGGGCTGAACACCTCCACTTTCAGAGCAGTGGTGCTGAGTTGGGGCTGTACTGACAGTTTGTACCCATAAACTTTTTGTTCTGCATGGTGTAATGATGTCTTGCAGAAAGAGCTCTGTGGGGAAAAGCCCTGATTTCAGTGGTGGGCAGTGAATTGCATGCGTCAGTTTCAAGGAAAACATTCAGAACTAATAGGAAAAATGGACCTGGGCTCTCCAGCAGAGCGCTCTGAGCACAGCAGCAGGAAATGCCGACCTTCATGCGGCGGTGCTCCGCTCTACCTGCAGCGAGCTGGCTGTTGGACACGGTGTATGTGAGCTCCAGCCCCCAGCCACGAACAGGCTCCAGGTGGAAGGGTGAAGCCCTTCATTTGGGCGATAATTGATGGCCCCAGCTCAGTCGGAGCGGGCTCACAGGGCTCCGGGGTGCCCTTCTCTCCCCCTGCGCTCATCTGAAGCCACCCACAGGGTGTCAGGATATAGATAAAACAGTTATCTACTGTGGATGGCATTGGAAAGACCATTTCCTATTTTATTTTTAGCCCTGAGAAGGTGAAAGAAAGCAGCATAATGGCACATCTGAATCACTGAAGACCCTGCAGCAGCCGTTTGTTTTCATTTCCTCAAGTAATGCTTTTGTTTTGCAGCATCAGTGACGAAGTCTTTTCCGTCCTGAGGTCTCATTTCCCTGGATGTGCCAGGTCTCACCCCTGCCCACCCCAGGACCATGATGATGTGCCTCAGGGCAGCTCACTGGGTGGCTGTGCTCGCTCCCTGCACAGAGCTGCAGCCGGCGATGCGCCCTGCCTGCCTGCGGGTGGGATAAACACGGACATATGGTGCCAAGGAAGTTTGTAGGGCCCGAGCTGAGGATAAACACCACAAGCTGTTCCTTGTAGCAAGGGATGAAGATTGCTGTAAAGACAACAAATCGTGTGGCAGAGACAGAAATCAGATTCGTGGTGATGTCTGTCAGGGCTTGCTCTGCCTCGGCTGCGTTCCTCCTCAGACGTGGGTATGGGGTGCAGTAGGTTACACAGAAGAGTGGGCACTCTCTGTGCATTCATCTTCTGCTGGCTGCTGGCTGGATATGATGGCACAGCCTGGTGAAGCTCCTGGCTTGGTCAGGTGGTGCCCCGCAGAGAGGACCGCAGTGCGTGCAGGGCTGTGCTGCCTTCCTGAGCACAGCTTAGCGATGGAACGGTGCTCTTACTGGCCCTGGTGGCCATCCTAGATTTGAGTTGCTTTGTGATTTTGCTTTTTGGATGTCATCTTTAAGTAAAATAAATAGTGCTCTGCAGCCTGCCCCGGTTCTCAAAGCAACATGATGGGTGCGTGGATAATGCTTTTTTATTCTGTGCAGACCCCAGATTGTGTCGCAGAGCAGAGTTTCATCTTGCAGGTACTGCTGACCCAGTGAGGGTGTGCAGAACACATCCTACGAGCCCATGGTGGGGCAGGGCAGGTGGGCAGGACGCTGCAGGAGCACTGCTCGCCCCATCCTCACGGAACTGTGCGTTTCAGGGCTCCAGTGCGTGTGCCAGCTGTGCGAGCACACCAACTTCACCTGCCAGACGGAGGGAGCGTGCTGGGCCTCGGTCATGCTGACCAACGGCAAGGAGGAGGTGATCAAATCCTGCGTGTCCCTCCCGGAGCTCAACGCCCAGGTCTTCTGCCACAGCTCCAAGAACATCACCAAGACCGAGTGCTGCTACACCGACTTCTGCAACAACATCACCCTCCGCCTGCCCATAGGTGCGTGCTGAGGCACTCGGTGCCTGTGTTGGCATGGGCAGAGCATGGCTGGGTGCTGCTCTGGGGGCTGGCAGCAGAACTGAAGCTGGGGGGGGGTTGGTGGGTATGGCTGTCATTGCTGGGGGAAGTCCTTGTGTCTCAGCAAGCAGGTAGGTTTGCCTTTAGCTTTTGGCTCGTGCAGCGCAGGGAGCAGCCGGTGGGGCAGCCTTGCTCAGAGCTCAGTCAGTGTCAGCCATCCCTGCCCAGCAGACACAAGGTGTGAATGAAATTCCTGCCTCCAGGAGATGGAGGAGCTGAGTGCACCGCACAGTGCTGGAGCCTGCCGTGCTCGTGGCCGTGCAGTGGAGTCGGTTCGGTCCTTTAAAAAATGTATGTTTGCACTGGTTTAGGTTTAATTGTTGGTAAAATACTTCACCCTTCTCTCCAGGATTTGTGTCTAATCCAAGCTTTACAATAAGCTGTCAAATACTCAGCTTTATCAGATGACAGCTTTTTATGTACTTGGAGCAGTGAGAGATCTTACAGGTAAGAAAGATGTGGATTAATGCGTAATTTACAGTTACAACTCGCACTCCAGCTGCTATCGTTAGCAGTACTGTGAGAGCACTCTGTTAATACTTAGCAGAATGAAATGCTCCCGTAACACCGTTCGATACGTGAGCTATAGGCAGGTGACCACAGGGAAAGGGTGGGAGGAGTGCTGTGAATCTCATCCATGGGGATGAGCCGTGCCTGCTGCTCATGGCTAAGGGTTGTTCAGGTACACATCTTCCAGCTGGCAGCAGAAGGGAGATGCCAGAAATGCAGAAACATAGAATCCTTAGAGTTGGAAGGGGCCTATGAGGGCCATCTAGTCCAACTCCCCTGCAGTGCACAGGGATGCCACAGCTCGATCAGGTTGCCCAGGGCCTGATCCAGCCTCACCTTGAAAGTCTCCAGGGATGGGGCATCCACCACATCACTGGGCAGCCTGTTCCAGTGCCTCACCACCCTCACTGTAAAAGACTCTTTCCTTATATCTAACCTAAATCTCCCCTCCCTGAGCTTGAGGCTATTTTCCCTTGTCCTGTCACCATAGACCCTGCTAAAGAGTCTGTCCATTTCTTTCCTGTCTCACCCCTTTAGATACTGACAGGCTGTTCTCAGGTCACCCCGCAGCCTTCTCCATCTGCACAGCCCCAGCTCTCAGCCTGTCCTCATAGGAAAGGTGTTCCATTCTGTGGATAATGGCACTCCATTATTTTTACCTGCTTGAAAATGCTTCAAGACACCAAAACCTTTATCTGTGCATTCCATTCACCTAAGTGTTAGTATTCAAGAAGTTGGACACTGCTGTATGAGAGCTTCTACAATTTTCACATTATAAAATGTGAACCTTATAAAATTGGCATTAATTGTCTGTTATTGAGCAGGATGACAACACTTCACTTGCTTTCCCAGCACTAACTTGGTCAAGAGCAGAGTTAGGGAGAAGCTGCAGACAGTGAGTGAAGAGGCTTTCCAGTAACTTCCCAGCATGCACTGATGGATAAGAGCAGGGAGGATGGAGAATGGAGCAAAAAGAGAAGAGGCCGGTAAACATTTTAATGTGTCCTCTGAGTGAATGATTTGGGAGCCAGTGCTGGAGTGCAGTGCTGACAGTGTGTGTTACTGCAGGCTGTGTTGAGTTCGTCCAGTTGGCTGCTTTCTGCTTTGTTTTCTGATGGAGGCATTTCGGTCTGTGGCAGCCTGGCCATCAGGATGGGGTCAGGACTGGAAAAAGCAAGAGGAGGAGGAGCTGCTTTGCCCAGCTCTCAGTGCCCTCAGCCTGAACTCATTTCCTCCTCACGTCCATGCAGTTCAATGCTGCACCACTGCCGCTCCCTTGGGATGATCTCCTTGGGATGATCGCCCTGAGAACCCCTGCAGGTGGTGCTGCAGCCTTCGTGGCCGCTCTGTGCCGCCCCGCGCGGTGCCGCTCGCTGCGCACACCTCGCCTGTCCCAGATTCGTGTCCTCTGCAGGGATTGGTAAGAGCGCAGCAGTTGAGAGGGAAGGTAGGGGCAGGGAACCAGCAATTTAGGTAATGCGTCTGTTTATCTCACAGCTGTATCCCTGGTGGCTTTCCTTGAACCTCGGCGCCCTTCAGCTGCCCTTTCCCAGCTGTTTTCTGGATGTCCTGAAAGTCTCCAGTCATGGAACCCTGCATTAAATGCAGTGTGTTTCCTTACAGCATTGGACAGAATGGTTTTGCTTGGTTTTTTTTTTTCCACCTCTGAATAGTTTGGTAACTCAACATGAATAGTTTTGTGGTCATAGAAGTGTTAAGGTGGCACGTCAAAGGCCAGGCAGGTGGTGTGTGTGAGAATGTCTTTTCCGTGGCAGGGAAGAGACCCATCCTTCTTTTTTCCTGCCTAAAAGCACTCCTGTTTACAGCACTTGGAAGAGAGCTGCCCCACGTTGTGAAATTGCTGGAGATTGCCAGATGTTCTATTTTTGTTTCATACATGACAACACATCTGCCGGGCCTATTCTTGATCAGTAAGTCAATAATACATTAGAAATAGGATTGCAACATGTTGTGATTAATGGTGTTGATTTTAGTGCTTTAGGTAGCCATGAGAGATTTTCTTATTTCCCACAGAGTTGAGCCTTGCACAATTCTGTAAACATTGCCACACTTATTTGGTGATTTGCTCCTAAATGGCTGTCTGCACGGCGTGTGCCGTGTGTTTTGCACTGCACTGTTTGTCCCTCCCCGGGATGCGGTTTTGCTGGGGCAGCCCCACGGGTGCCGGCTGTGAGCCCAGAGGTGGGGATGTGCCTGCAGGAGCTGTGCCTGCAGGAGCTGCGCCTGCAGGGGTTGTGCTGTGGGGTCAGCGCTGGGGGGTGCAGCAGAAACCGCAGTGCTGGTAATTCCCAAGTCTCCTATGTGTGCTCTGTGCAGGCCTGGCCAGGACTGGAGTGGTTGCCACCAGCCTCCATCCCCGCTTTGTCTTCCCTACAAGTGCTAGGGGATGGCTGCTGCAGGCTCCAGCTGCTCCTCCCAGCAGGCTTCCCTGGGCAGGGGGCCTCTGTGTCCCGCAGGAGCTCAGTGCAGACCCCAAGCTGTTCCAGGCTCCCCGCCCTCCAATCCCTCCCCTTCTGTGCCCGAGCTCCCCGACCTGCAGCAGCATCTCAGAGCAGACCTGTAAGTGTTGCTGAAGTCCATTTCATTCCAAACAGCTGTTGCTGCTTATGTCATGGAGTTGGTGTCTGTTTGCATCCCTGGTGCTGGATGTCAGCCTTGTGAGTGGATGTGTCTGAATCTTGCTTCTGCCTTGCGGACATCTCACTGAGCCCCCAGAATGGCCACGTGTATCTGTGCCTGAGTCCTCCTGTGCCCCTGAGAGAGCAGTGCCAGGAGGGGGATGTGTGGCAGCACTGGATGTATGCAGTGGTGCAAAGTGACAGAGGTGAGAGGATAGAGGACCACGGCTGGTGAAGTAAAGCCCTGTCTGGCAGCAGCAGCTGTGTGCATGTGGTGGAGACACGGATGGAGCAGCAGGCATAGAGCATCCCGCCAGCAGTGCTGCTCGGTCTGTGCAGCCTGCCTGTGCATCCCAGCAGCGTGGCTGTGCAGCCTGCCTGTGCATCCCAGCAGCACGGCTGTGCAGCCTGCCTGTGCATCCCAGCAGCACGGCTGTGCAGCCTGCCTGTGCGTCCCAGCAGCACGGCTGTGCAGCCTGCCTGTGCATCCCAGCAGCACGGCTGTGCAGCCTGCCTGTGCGTCCCAGCAGCACGGCTGTGCAGCCTGCCATGTGCGTGGCACCCACGCGTGGCAGTGCTCAGGGAGCGGAGCAGCTGGGGCCGATGCTTTGCAGTAGCACTGCCTGCAGGGCTTCCAGCAGATAAGTGGCATTGCCCCTTGGGCTGTGGGAGCTGGGGGGTGTGCACGGCAGGCTCCAGAGGCCGTGGATGGAAGGACCCCCTGCTGCATGTAACTGCCCGCTCGATGCACTTCCCGAGCGTTTTCCTTTGGATGCTGCTCACTCCGCCTTAAGGACGAGCGAGTTTTACGTTTTGAGCGTTTTCTGCTGTGCTGTTTTTCAGCAGTTGGTGGAAGGAACCGATGCTTTAAAGGGTCTTTCTTGCACGTGTTTGTTTACCAGCCCCCGCCACTAGGAAGCGCCCGCGCCTGCACAGCCTCTGAGCAGTACTGAAGGAAAAGCTCCTGAGCAAGATGGGGCGACTTTTGTTTTCAGAGCGGTTTGAACTGCACACTGTGTACAGACGCAGACCGCTGCTGTTAACACTCTGTTTCCTTTTCTCCCTTGGTCAGAGCTGGGCAGAAGGAAGAAGGCAGCTCTGCACAAGCTGGTCACAGCCCCAGCACCTCTGTGCTGCTGAGGGCGCATCTTGGCACTGTGCTGTGCTCTGGGAGAAACTGCTGCTTGTGTCACTGCACCGGGAGGAACATCACCTTCGGTGCTGGGCTCCACTGCCTTCCTCCTCCTCCTCCTCCTCCTGCTCCTCCTCCGCAACACAGAGCAATGCTGGGGCTGTGTAGCACCCCGAGAGCTCCAGCTGCCTTCGGTGTCCCCAGAACTGCTGTGTGCACACTGCTGAGTGCTTCTCTGGAGGGAGAGAGGCTCTTGGTGTTCTATAGCTGCACCAGAACTGACTCTGTGGGGTGTGAGGTGCATGGTTCCCTGGGCTTTGATAGCCTGTGGGTCTGCTGTGGGGTATTTGTGCTTCAGTGTGTTTTGATTCTGAGTGGTTGTTTATTTATTTATTTGTTTATTTCTTTAGATTATTCACAACTCCTTGGGCCTTAGGAGTCTGTGTATGGATGTGCAATCCCTTAGTAATGTGTTCCTGAAGCCTCTTGCTGTGTGCATTTCCCAGATCATTTTAAAGCAGAAAGTTGTGTGGGACATTCCCATTTCCTGACCCTTGTAAAATACAGCTTGTGAGCACAAGTTTTGAAAGTGTTCTGTCTTAGGAATCCTGCTATTGCCTCATTGGCAATAGCCAATCTTCATGTGTCCCACACCCATTAGGTGTTAGGGAGGCAGCTTCTCCAGGGCTCTGTGTTTGGCTGGGCTGGCGCTGAGAAATCCACGCACAAACCCGAAGGAGCAGGCAGGGCCCTGTGCCCATGGGCTGTGAGCCATTGGGTCACAGCACAGCTCAGCCCTCAGCAGTCCCTCACTGACCGTCTGTTTCTCCCACCTCTTCCCCTGTCTCTCCCTAAAGCCTCCGAGTCCCCCAGTCGTGCTGCCGTGGGTCCCGTGGTGCTGGCAGTGACAGTGGCCGTGCCCATCTGCGTCCTGTCCCTCGCGGCAGTGCTGGCTGCCTGCACCTGCCAGGGCCGGCGCTGTGCCCGCGGCAGGAAGAAGCCGCCCAACGTGGAGGAGCCGCTCTCCGAGTGCAACCTGGTCAGCTCAGGCAAGACACTCAAGGACCTCATTTACGACATGACGACGTCTGGCTCCGGCTCTGGTATGTGGGCGTCTGTGTGAGCTGCATCTCCAACCCACCGGCATCTGTCCTGCATCTAGGCCATAGAATCACAGAATCATTCCAGGTTGCCCAGGGCAGTGTGGGTGCCCCTTCCCTGCAGGTGCCCGAGGCCATGGATGGGGTCCTGGGCAGCCTCAGCTGCTGGGGGTTGGAACTAGATGATCTTTAAGGTCCCATCCAACCTAACTTCACTCCAATACTTGAAGGGAGCGTATAAACGGAAGGGGCAACGAATATTTACTAGGGTGGATAGCGATAGGACAAGAGGGAATGGTTTTAAACTGAGACAAGGGAGGTTTAGGTTGGATATTTAGGAGGAAGTTTTTCACCAAGAGGGTGGTGACGCACTGGAACAGGTTGCCCAAGGAGGCTGTGGATGCCCCATCCCTGGAGGCATTCAAGGCCAGGCTGGATGTGGCTCTGGGCAGCTTGGTCTGGTGGTTGGTGACCCTGCACATAGCAGGGGGTTGGAACTGGATGAGCACTGTGGTCCTTTTCAACCCAGGCCGTTCTATGATTCTGTGATTCTAAGCCATTCTATGGTTCTGTGATTAAGGTTGGAGAAGATCACTAAGATCATCTGGTCCCACTGCAAAACCACCCCTGCAGGCCTTTGAGGCCGTCAGAATCCCTGAACCATCGGGTTTGGAAGGGAGCTCTGGAGATCCCCCCGTGCAGGCTCCTGAAGCGGGTTCCAAGCACTGGCAATGCCATGTACCCTGAGTGTGGGCACTGCAAGTCCCATGCTGAACATGGGCTGCACGTGGAGGGAGGGCAGCAGGGCTTTGGTGGGTGGTCTTGTGAGGTAGCCAAGCTCAATCCCTTGTTCTGGTGCAGAAGATAATACAAGGTGATTCAGATGTCTGCTGCCAGTGCTAAAGGAGGCATTACTGCAAATGTGGCTGGCTGCAGAGCTGGGTGAGTCAGAGAGGTGCTCCCAGCATCTTCCCTAAGGCACCAGGATACCATTACTGCACACACTTCTTTGGAGCAGAGTCCCAGCCTTTGTAATGTTTTCCCTTTCTTACATCCTGCCTGCCCTGCTGTTACTGAGAACATGCTAAATCAGCGAGTCGCAAATCCCCAAGTTCCAGTTCATCACCTTGGTGGCACATCTGGTGTGTGTGGCCCAATTTGCTGTAACTAGAATTTTTATTTATCTGAAAAAATACACATATTGTGCTTAATCTTTTAATAGGTGAAAAATACGTAAAGGGTGCTGAGTTTAGTTGACCGTATTTTCCATGCCTGACTGAGGCACAGCCCAGCGGGAAACCAGGAGCACATGCAGAGCTCCGTGTGCATGAAAATGACACCCTATTCAGAGGAGTACACATCAGAGACCAAGTGCAGGTCGGATGTTATTAATTCTGATGGCCTTTGCATTCCCAGCAGACACGGGCAGGGCTGCCAACATAGGGACAGAGCGTGGCTATGCGTGCTCCAAGCGAGGAAGACGTTATTGTTGTTGGTGTTTCATAGCCCCGGGGATATGGCCCATCTCTGAGAGGTGAATGTCGCACAGAGCCGCCGTGTGCCCCTGGGCTGAGCCCGCTGTGAGCGCCCTGTGCTGCAGGGCAGGGCAGTGTGGGCTGCACTGGCCGCAGTGTGGCCTCGGCTGTCTGATGTCCAGCAGTGGGCGATGTGCTCCACCTGGAAAGTAAAACACAAAACTTGATCTGGGGAAATGTTGCTTCCCGCCCACTCACTGGAACACCTCTGACTTCGGCCTTGGAAAGCTGCCGGTGAGCTGTTTCACCGATGCTGTGCTTTCTTTTTGAACCAGGCCTACCTCTGCTCGTGCAGAGAACCATCGCGAGGACCATCGTTCTGCAGGAGATCGTAGGGAAGGGCCGCTTCGGAGAAGTGTGGCGTGGGAAGTGGTGTGGGGAGGATGTGGCTGTGAAAATCTTCTCCTCGAGAGACGAGCGGTCCTGGTTCCGAGAGGCAGAGATTTATCAGACAGTTATGCTGAGACATGAGAACATCCTGGGCTTTATTGCTGCTGATAACAAGGGTATGATGGCGCCTCCTTATTCCATTTCACTACTGAAGGCTGGCTGGGAAGCAGACCATCACTTCACATCTGCCTGGGGTGGGCTCTGGGTGCTCTGGGACCCCATCTGGGCACTCTGGATGCTGGGGTGGGCACTGGCCGAAGGGCAGGGAGGGCTCCTCCATGTACCTTCTCTTAGGCAGCCGCATCTCCTCGCCTCCTCTCGACAGACAACGGGACCTGGACCCAGCTGTGGCTCGTCTCCGAGTACCATGAGCAGGGCTCCCTGTTTGACTACCTGAACAGGGGCACAGTGACGGCGGAGGGCATGGTGAGGCTGGCCCTGTCCATCGCCAGCGGCCTGGCACACCTGCACATGGAGATCGTGGGCACGCAGGGTGAGCGCTCCTCCTCCTCCTCCTGATCCTCTGCCTTCACCTGCGTTAAGGGACTGCAGTGCTGCTGGCAGAAATGCGTATTGCTTAGCTGGCAGCAGAGCATTCTACATGCTGTTGCAGTGCAAGAAATGCTCTTAGCATAAGTGTATGTCATACAGTGCAAACAGAAGACAGGAAACAGTTATCTTGACTGAGTTTGCAGTCCTCTCAGCTTTTAAAATGCAGATTTTTTGAGCTTCAGCACTGTTTTTTTGGGGACAGCCCAAGCAGTCCCTTCCTTGCCAGTCAGACACAAAGATCTGCTCTATAATCAGACAAAGCTCTCCGCTGTTACATGATGGCTCAGCAGTGCTGGTCAGGCTCTCCCTGGCACTCCTGGCCTGCTCCGGCCACTGTAAGTGAGCGTCCATAGGAGCAGCTGTTGGAGGGTGCACTGATGAGCAGTTCCCTAAGTGACTTTGGAGCGGGAATTTTGCAGTTCTGCTCCTGAAATACAAATATTTGAACAAAAACGCCTTCAAGGTCTTGTTGTTGTTTTTTAATTGGATAGCATTAAGCAGAGCTTTACTTGGAACGGAATCGACTGTCATGTCTTTTACAAGGAATAGCACCAAAGCTGATTGCAGTTGTTTTTGTTCTGCTTGCTCATTACGTTACAATTCGCTTTGTGGCCGTCAGAACAGCCGGCACTCTCCTTCCCATGAACAGGCAAACCAGCCATCGCTCACAGGGACCTGAAGTCCAAGAACATCCTGGTGAAGAGGAATGAGAGCTGTGCCATCGCAGACCTGGGGCTGGCAGTGAAGCACGACTCTGTGCTCAACACCATCGACATCCCCCAGAACCCGCGGGTGGGGACAAGGAGGTGTGCGTGCGGCAGGACGGGACGGGGGGCAGCCAGCCCAGGGCAGGGGGCGGGGGGCTGTGACAGCCCTTCCAAGCCAACCATTCTGCCGTGGTGTGATTCTGTGACCTGTGTCCCCTTTAAAGGTACATGGCTCCTGAGATACTGGATGACGCGATGAACACCAACATCTTTGAGTCCTTCAAGCGTGCGGACATCTACTCTCTTGGGCTGGTGTACTGGGAGATAGCACGGAGGTGTTGTGTTGGAGGTGCGCTGTCTGCCCTTGGTGTTTTGCAATCCGGACTGCTTTTATCCCAGATAAACACAGAGCAATTAAAGGAGCTGTGTTCCTGGCCCTGCACTCTCAATTATCTTGGCAGGATGTGGAGGTGGAAATAAATCCGTTGCTGAGCATTTGTTCTCCACCGGGAAATGAGGTGGCCACAAAAGTTGCTCTGTTCCTTCTCGTTGCCCATGAAAACATCAGCCATATTTTTATCCAGGGGCAGCTGCTGTGCATCTTGTGACGTGTCTGCTGCATCTCTCTAGGGATCACTGAGGAGTACCAGCTGCCTTACTACGACGTCGTGCCTTCTGATCCCTCCATAGAAGATATGAGAAGGGTGGTTTGTGAGCAGAAGCTCCGACCAAATATTCCAAACCAGTGGCAAAGCTGTGAGGTAAGAGCAGTTCTTTAGGAAACCTCTCTAGATGCAGACAGAGTTGCTCGGTGAGACAGAGGGCGGTCAGTATGGGTCTTAGTGAATGGCACAGCTCTTATGCTGCTGTTTCAGAGAGCTGTATTTCACATTTGATGTCCCAGTGTTGCATGGTGGCTCAGTTCTCCCCTGTTCCCCTGACTGTTGCTCTGCAGGCTCGGCGGGTGATGGGCCGGATCATGCGGGAGTGCTGGTACGCCAATGGGGCTGCACGGCTCACTGCTCTGCGCATCAAGAAGACCATTTCACAGCTCTGTGTGCAGGAAGACTCCAAAACCTAACAGCTCCTGGCAGGAGGAGGGCACTGCGTTCTGCTGTTCATCTGTTGACATGTGATGTTATTTTTCTTTTTGGTCTACCTCACGTGAAGCAGGTCGGTATTGAAGTGCCCGGAACAGAGCGCTCCATCTGGCTACACAGCTGGCCTCTGGAAGGGACTCATTTTGACCTGTAGCTCTTGCTCTGTACAGCAAGCTGCTGGTTGGGCTGCCAGAGGAAGATGGGATGCTAGGCAAATAGCAGGAAGGAGCTTTAAACACCTTGGTGTAAATGTACCTTTTGCTATTGTGCTTTCTATCCTTGTCAAACCCAGTGCACTGCAAATCACTGGGACTGCTTAAAGCATGTCTGCAAGAGAAAGCACACACTTCATCCTCAAAGCCAGCAGAAGACCAAACTTCATCAAGCTTTTTGCTGCTTCGAAGCAGGGATCTGAAAAGGGGCTGTCAGTAAAATGCATTTTTAAATATTGTATTTGTCATTACCTAAGCAAATAAGGTGGAAAAGGTTTTAAACTGAGACAGGGGAGGTTTAGGTTGGATATTAGGAGGAAGTTTTTCACCTAGAGGGTGGTGACGCACTGGAACAGGTTGCCCAAGGAGGATGTGGATGCCCCATCCCTGAAGGCATTCAAGGCCAGGCTGGATGTGGCTCTGGGCAGCCTGGTCTGGTGGTTGGTGACCCTGCACATAGCAGGGGGTTGAAACTAGATGATCATTGTGGTCCTTTTCAACCCAGGCCATTCTAGGATTCTGTGATTCTATGGAAATTCCACTGAGCACAAATACTGTGAACAAAAGCCTGTTTTGGGTTGTTTTTTTTTTACTTTTTTTTTCTAGTCTCAGTTTCTCAGGCGGTATCACAGCCAGGAGTTGAAGTTATTTTCTTCTTTTCGCCTGAGCCGAGTGCATCGATCAAAGGCCGATGGATTTTTTACTAGGAAAGATAGTGCAGGCAATAATTTTCTGGTGAATACGTGGGGATGGAATGGGAGAAATTGTACTGCAGCTTCTTAGAAGTCTCTAAGACTTCTGTCCCACTCCATGGCCCGTGTGTTTGAGTGCAGTGTTCTCGTGGTTTTGATTGCCAGCATTACACCTTGTGCAACAATCTTGTTTCTGTAGGTGTTTCTAAATCCAGGTGGTCAGGGGAGTTAAACCCGGGGATGTCCCCAAGTAGTGAAGGCTTGCAGAAATCTGGAGTAGCACCGCAGCTCCGTGCAAGTGAGATTTTGGCTAATTATGGTCCTTAAGTTCAGTATTTGTCATGGAAGCTCTTGAACAGGGGCTTCTGTGTGGAGGAAGAGGCTGAACTTCTGATGAGTGGGATGACCAGCAGTATCAGTATTCCATGTTTCCTTCTGATGCACAAATGAATTTATGGACTCTTACGGATGCTAATTGCCCCATAAATAGGATGTAGTGAAATGTGCCTCCTTGAACAACTTCTGTCTGCTTCTGCTTGTGTTCAGCAGTGCAAACCTTTGCCTTGTTTCGTGGTCTGTTTGCTGAATGGTGAGAGTATTTCTACCAGATCGCCAGTAGAATTTGCCTAGCTTTCTGAGATGTAATCAAAGTCATCAGATAGATTTTACTCTCGTCTGCTTCTACTGCATGAACTAGGCCAGGAGTTCAACAGATGGGTACTTCCTAAGATGCTGCACGTGTGCAATCCCCACGGTGATATCACTTGAGCATCAAAGGATCCGCAAACCTGAGGTTCAGAGTTTGCTCCTATTGAGAATCACTTGAAAAAAGCCCTCTGTGCTGCAGAGGGACCATCAAGGTGTTGGTTACAGAGTGGGAAAAGGCCTTCTGGTAAGCACTGAGATCAGCTCCCTGAGGCTGTAGAACAATTGATCTGAAACTGATAGCAGAGGGCTAAGAGTCATTTCTCCTTGTCGCTTTGGTTCCTTTGTGCCGCCCTGGGAGGGGCACTGTGAGTTCCCACGAGGAGCACTCTGCTTTCCCTGCCTTTCCCTCAGCTCAGTATTTTTTGATTGGGCTTTTTTTGCCTTTTGCTGGGAGGTGAATGGACATCTTAACAAGCTGGAGGTAAACACGAGGGAGCCAGGTGACCGATGTTTAAAATGTCTGTAAGCTGCACCCACCCTTTAAAAACACAACAAAACATTGTCTTGTCGCCCTTTCCCTCCATATAAGCACTCTGTTTAAAAAGAGGTTCTGCTCAGTTACTTCTTTGCTCCTTAGGGAGCCCTGGGCTTCTTAAGAGAGAGATTACAATCTCTGCTGCTGATCTGCCCTTAAGGCGCAGACTCTTCGGCTCCTGGGATGTTTCAGGCCTGGGGATGCTGGAGGCTGCTCATCGCCCAGCCCTCCCAGCCCGTCTAACCCATTATTCTCACCTGGGGGAGTCACTTTATTTTTTTTTACGCTTACTAGTAGTAAAAACCTACAATGTCGTGTGCAGAACATGAACTGAAAGTTAATTAACGAACATTTTCTCTATAACCTCATTTATTTTGTGTCTCCTTAAGTCTTCCCCCACGAAATACCCAAGAGAAACCCAATCTGTAATCCTTTTTGCACTTTGCTGTTCCTATGGTCATTTGCACTCCACTGGACTCATTCCCTCACCTAACCCGTAACAAATCCCATCACACACCACTTCTGTCTGTTGGGAAGTAGGGAAGCACCGCCCCGTGTGCTCAGAACCTTTTATGGGCACATGGGGGAGGAAAGCAGTCAGAGGTACAGTGCGTCTCTGCAGGACATCAGACATGTGCAATAAGTTGTAACCAAAGGCTCTGAATGTATTTTTGGCATAAATAGACCGAATGTATTCTGAATGTAGCTGTCACCTTTGTGTCTAAATCTGCTGTGGTTTCTCCAGTCCCCAACGAGAAATGCGTGGCGTTTTGTCATGCTCAAAAAGCAGCTCGAGTTGTCTGTTTTATACAGAAGCATTCGGATTTTACCTGGAAGGACTGCGATATTTTACAACTTAGTGATGGAATTCAATCTGCACCTTGTGAGATACCCAACCTTGTGTACATTGCAGCAAGTTCTTTTTAAAACTGTTGCTAAAGTTGCTGCTGGATGTAAATAATTTGTTGAGATGCTGTATTTTGTAGGCGTATTTTACAGACCAAAATACTCTCAGAAAGGTGCGGAGGTTTTAATAAATTGAGCACACACTGCTGTTGTGTTGCCATGAAGTGCAGAGCTCCGTTTGTTGTCTGTGCTGGGAGGGCAACGGGGAGGGCTGAGGCGGCCATAAGCAGCCCTGGGGCTGTGACCAAAGGAGAGAAGGCTGAGGGGTCTGAGCAGCGCTGACCCACAGCTGAAGGGCGGGGGGAGGGGATGGGGCCGGGCTCTGTTCTGCAGCGCCCAGAGCCAGGACAAGGGGCACCAGGCACACACTAGGAGCCTGGGAAGGTCCCTCTGACCATGAGGGAGAACTGCTGTGCTGTGCGGGCAGCAGATCCCTGGCACAGGTGCCCAGAGAGCCATAACCTGGGATTTTAAGTCAGGCTGTGCCCAATTTAAAGCCATATTGAGATGTTCACGACTGTTGCAGAATGCTGTGGGCTTCTCTTGTTCTCTTACAGTTAGCACCGTGTTACTGGCAGTTGCTTGTGAGTTCTGTCCTTCTGCAGGTGCTGCAGGGAGCTCAGGTAAGTATGCTGCCGTGCTTTGGAAGCAGTCTGCCTCAGGGATGCTTTGGCTGCGGGCACAGTGCTGCTAGGAGGTGTGCTGTGTGTGCTTTGAGGTCAGCAGCAGCTGCATGGGGCTCACCAGCAGATGCTGCTCCCTGTGGGAGAGCCCAACGCCCACTGGCACATCAGCAGGATGCCGGGAGCTTTCCTGGAGGTGGAGGTGCTCAGGGACACTCGATGCTCTTTGGGTACAGAGGAGCCCAGGCTGATGCTCCGTGTGCTTGTGTCCAGGCCAACCTACTGCACTGGAGTCACTGCTGCACACTGGTGTTGAGGTGCTGGCTCTGTGCTCCCCGGGGTACAGGACCATGTGCTGCTGAGAACAGATGCCTCCTGCCTTCCTTCTGCCTGGTAAGGAGTGTGGGCACAGCCCTGCATCTGGGAGGTGGGGGACCATGGTGGCACATGGCACAATCTGCTCCTGGGGGCATTCCCACCACTCCCCGAGTGTTCCAGAGCCGGGTTAGTGCTGAGCCTGGGCACTGGGCCATGCTGGGATGCTAACTGCTGTTCTTTTCCATTCAGCTCCCCTTGGAGATCTGCAGCTGGTGTTTCAGTCACAGTGATCTGAACGCAGAGCAGTGGTAAACCTGACATTGCTGTGACACAGCGTGTGGTACGTAAAGGCTTTGATTTGTAATGGAAAGTGTTGTTGCAGTTTGAAGATGCCAGTGGCGGTTCTAGGAGGCCTGAAGGGCAGCCTGCACACCTGTGCTATTGTGTGCACGGAGCTTGCATGTAGAAGGAGCAGTGCGTGCCATAGTGCCTGCTGAGCTCCCACAGGCATTGGCTGCAGTGCTGGGCTCACAGCCATGGGATAGCATGGGTCTGCTTGCTAGCAGCTGGGGCTGCTGGAAGCCAAAGCACCCTGTTTGGTTCTTTCCTGGGCTAGAACAGGCTGTGGGAACTCAGGATGTATGTGAGTGCAGGAGAGCCATGCGGGCAGTCCATAAAGAAACTAAAGGGAGGAAAAATACGGAACACACAAATA
This sequence comes from Pavo muticus, assembly GCA_016647715.1. Lineage (NCBI taxonomy): Eukaryota > Metazoa > Chordata > Aves > Galliformes > Phasianidae > Pavo > Pavo muticus. The sequence continues at coordinate 516,261 of JACDJE010000148.1, forward strand.
ACCAAACGCCAAACCATCCCCCATCAGTAGGCTGCAGTGTTATCCTCTCTCATTGTGTCCCATCGCATCTTTGTTGTTCGGTGGCAGTTGCACTGCAGTGCTGCACCCTGCCTGCAGTGGGGCGGGCAGAGGATGCTGCTCCCAGTCTGCCTCGGGCTGGGGGCTGACCTTCCTGGGAGACTGGAAACGGTGGATCACATTTTGAGGTTCTGTCACTTAATATTGAAGAATGGACTTCAGATATTGCTGGCATTAATACCATCGTGAGTGTGGGATCCGGCATCCCACTGGAACCTGGGCTGGAAGTGCATGTAACAGAAAGGAAAGATACCGTTTCTTTTGTTGTTTGCTTGTTTTTGGTTTCTTTCCCCTTGGAATATCTTTGTAACATTTTTCTTTACAAACAGCCTTCCAAAGCTTTGCAGGGGGCTTAAAGCGTGCTTGCGATCGTTTCATACCCATGTTCCAGAGCTGCTGAGACGTTCTGCCAACCACAGTTCTGCACCACGCACCCTTAGCACAGAGCTCCTGGGGGATGGGTGCCCCTGCGCCGGGCGGCACGGCTGGCAGCTCGTGGGAAGGAAGGCTGCAGCTCGTGGGAAGGAAGGCTGTAGCTCGTGGGAAGGAAGGCTGCAGCTCGTGGGAAGGAAGGCTGCAGCTCGTGGGAAGGAAGGCTGTAACTCGTGGGAAGGCTGCAGCTCGCAGGAAAGCCTGCTCAAGCCGCTGAGTGCCGGCTGTGTCTGCTGCAGCTCCGGGTGCCTCCAGAGGTAGAGCAGCGCGCTCCTGAGGGGCATTCTTGTTCCGTAGCGCTGCCAAATCTGCAGCAGCTCTCTTTGCTGTTCAGAAACTGGTTTCCAGCGGAACAGGAAGGAAGTCGCAGCGGGGTAACCATAGGTGCGCTGGCTTCTCGGGCCCTCTCGTGGACGAACAAACCGCTGCAGCTGCGGCTGCTCGGCGCTGCGTGGCAGGGAGCAGCAGTGCGGGGCTGAGGAGGCTGCCGCGATCTGCCAGGCGTTCTCGGGAAGCAGCACAGCAGCAGCCGCAGCTCCGGGCCTGCCGGGGGCTCAGCGCCCCGTGTCCTGCACCTGGAACACGGCGGGGAGGGCTCAAATGAAACCCACTCTTAGGTACTGAAGCACTGGAACAGGTTGCCCAAGGAGGTTGTGGATGCCCCATCCCTGGAGGCATTCAAGGCCAGGCTGGATGTGGCTCTGGGCAGCCTGGTCTGGTGGCTGGCGACCCTGCACATAGCAGGGGGGTTGAAACTAGATGAGCATTGTGGTCCTTTTCAACCCAGGACGTCCTGTGATTCTATGATACTGAACAGTGCACAGTGCAAAGCCATCATGAAATTCTGATGTGCTCTGATGTTTATTGCAACAGTGGGATACAGTCAGATGGAGCAAATCATGCAGATACTTCATGTACTTCTAGATTGCTGAAGTTGCATTCCAATGATCCATTGTAGAACACCTTTCTGATTTCACTGGGAAGTTAAATGAGAGCTGCTGGAAGCTTACTAGCTGTAGAAAGGCCACCAAGAGCATTGCTCATGATCATCATCTTACACTTTGCAAATGTTCAAAAATTCCATGTCAAATCATGGCAGCTGAGGTGAGGAATGTAAAACACCTTGGGGCAATTTCAACCCTCAGCATGGGGGCTGTTGTTGAAGATATCTTGAAAACGAGCCCTGTTTTATGAAGATCTTCATTACTGGTTAGGAAGTGGAGAGGAGCCCGTGAGGCAGCTCAGCAGAGCAGGGCAGAGGCACAGGGGGTGATGTGCACTTGAGTTTGCAGACCGTTGCTCTGAGTCATTGCATGGCTTGCCAGCTGCTTGTCGAGTGGAAAATCTGGTGGCACAAAGGACAAATAGATAAACAAAATGGCTTTTGTGGCTTTTCTGTATGTATGTACAGGTGCAAAAATACAAAACCTTCTAAAAATAGCGAGAGAGGCTCTTTGTTTGGAATCGTGCAGCACAGGGATGCGCTCTGGGTGGGGACGTGATGCTGCCTGTAATGTCCTGGCCAGCCTCCCCAGCATGGTGTGACCACAGTGGGCTGCCCTGTGTGCTCTGCCCTGGGCCACTGGGTGCCACGTTGGGCCTGGCCATGCTGTGATGGCCATGTGGGCATGTGTGTGTGTCCGTGTCCCCACGGAGAGGGAGATGGGGCCGGTGATGTGGTTCCCACAGAGCCCTGATCTGACGGGAGATTTAATTTCTCTTCTCAGCTTGTTTGGAGATGTGTCACTCGGTTTCAGAAACGTAAGAGAGGGTTGCCTGAGGAACTGAAATGCACTTTGTTTGTTTTCAGAGCGCGGTGATGGTGGGCAGGAAAGGAGGAAGAGGCTTTGAGTCACCGCGTCCCCGCATTACTCAGCCTGCTCTGGGCACTGCTGTCATCTCTGAGGTACATCTCTGAAAAAAAAGGAAGAGCTTTCCTCTCATTACACACTGCTTTCCTTCCCCTCTTTCCTTCTTTGTACATATCCATCAGATATAAAGAAGTTTCCATGGCCATATTTTAAACGGGGTATATTTAATAGTACTCATAGTAACTCAGCGGTTGGCTGAAAAAAGAAGTGCCATTCCTCAGGATCCCCAGTGAGACGCAGGCAGGCAGCATCCTTCACACAGACGTTCAGTGTCAGGTGGGGGGATAACTCCCTGGGGTGTTACAGATCATTCCTATCAAGGAACTGAGATTTATACAAAGAAATTGTTTACTATTGTATCCCAAAGTACTGTCAGCTCGTTCTAAAAAGTGGGATAAGCTGTTTTTCTGCCTCCTGTATTACCTATATCACCTGCAAAATATGGGTTGTATCCATCCTTTGGTAACCTGGATTTTTGGTGCCAGGAAGCAAGCGCTGTGCTGTGCAGATAGCCTCACCTCTCGGGGCTGACATGAAAGCCCACCCCCAAGGCCAGGATATGTGCACCACTGAGCTGCAGAAGCCCAGGCACTTGTTCCAGGAGGCCAAGCTGGGAGATGGATGCACACCTCGTGGTCAGGAAACACCTTCAGTGCCCCACTGTCCTTCCCTGTCACCTCAGGGTGGTGAGCCAGGTCTGCTTGGTCTGCAGAACTGGTCTGCTTGGTCTGCAGAACTGGGCTGCTTGGCTCCTTCCTTAAGTCATTTCTGACTTCCTTTCTAGCCCTAAATGTTTTTGAAGACTGCTATAGCAACATAGCATTTTTTAATAGCTTGTAGTATCCTATTATTTGCTATCCTTCTTAGGAAGTATTTTACATCATAGAATCATAGAATGGCTTGGGTTGGAAGGGACCTCAAACACCATCTAGTTCCAACCCCCTCACCATGGGCAGGGCTGCCAAGTGTTGGATCAGACTGCCCAGAAACCCATCCAGCCTGGCTGGAATGCCTCCAGGGATGGGCCACGAACAACCTCTCTGGGCAGCAGTGCCAGTGCCTTACCACCCTGAGTGAAGAATTTCTACCTAGCGTCTGAAACCTCCACTCTTTCAGTTTAAATCCATCCTCCCTTGTCCTACCACTATCTACCTGAGCAATCCCACCTCTCTCAACCTTTCATCACAGGAGAGGTGCTCCAGCCCTCTGACCATCTTCGTGGCCCTCCTCTGGACATCGCTGCTGAAATTATTTGGAATTTGATTTGAAAAAAGAAGGTAAGATGAGGCATCACGAGATTAAAAAATAAAAAGAGACCTTAACCGAAGGGTGAGTCCAGGGAGAGTGAAAAGCATGTGCAGGCGCTCTGCGGGCTGCCTGGCTGGCCGTGGAGGAGGCGCCAGGGGATGGGGCTGCACTGGGAGCAGCCGGTGGCGATCCCTGCTGTGACTGATGTGTGCTGAGCTGCAGCAGTGGAGGGTGAAAGCCATGGCAGCTCCTCCCTGTGTGCTGACATGGCGAGGGGCTGCCAAACGAGGGGAGGAAAACTAGTGTACTCTTGCAGAGATGTGATTTAAATCAGCTGTGCTAGAAGGAAAAGCAAAACAAAAAACACCGCTGAAAATCGCTGTGCTAGGAGATGGATTTTGCTTCTCTCTTGGTCTGGGTGGCCCATCCCACTGCACTCATGGTTTTACTTACCCGGAGTTTCTGCTCAAATCCAGATGTGATTTACAGCGCTCCACAGTCCAAACACAGCCTTGTTTCCAGAATAAGAGCAGGCGTGGCTTTCTTTTTTAAATTATATGGATTTTAAGAACTGGTGCTGCTCATTTCACAGACCTTCTTGAAAACTTTCCTGTTCTCAGCGTGTGAACGCTCAGAGACGCAGCCGGACACCCGGACGGGCCGCTCCTCCAGCCACGTCCAGAAGCACAGCGACCACACGGTGCGGGAGATGCTGAGCCAGCCTGCGCTGCGCCTCTGCAGGAGGGAGAAAGCAAAGCAGCGCCAATTCCATCACAGTTACAGGTCCTCCCAAGCGTGTTTTCAAAGCAAGGAGCCCCGTGCGACTTGATTTTGAAGTGATTGCACTGCACTGGGGGCCCAGGCACCGTCCCAGCTGGCTGCAGGGCAGTGGCAGTGCTGCTGTTGTGGCATCATCCTGAGGGCACATGGAGCGGGCACATCCCCATCACCCCGGCCCTCCTCTCAATGCTCAGCCCCACAGGCTGGGACAACACTTGATGTCCCCATCCTCTGCCCCTGTGCTCACGCTGCCATTGCTCACAAACCTGATTAGCTGGGTGAGTCACTGCTCCGCGCCAGTGCTCAGCTAATGGTATTGCAGAGCAAGAGCAGAGCGGTGGTTTCAGCTTCTACTTTCAGGCCGTGGCCTTTAGCTCTTGCTTCCCTCCCTGTGGCTGGAAAATCATGCGCTGACGTTGTTGTCCAAAGAAAGCATTATTTTCCTGCCTTCGCCAAAAGGAAATCTCAGCAAAGTAAGGGAGGCCAAGCAAGTGAAAGAATGAACAAGCTGAGCTCAGGCAAGTGTCTAAAGCAAACAGTTCTTTAAGGACACGTTATTACAGCAAGTAGGATCTGCTCAGTAAGAATCGTTATTGTGTGCAGGAACGGAAAAATTAAGCAGATTTCTGTAGCTGCCAAGCCTAGTTCTTAACTCCCGTATGAGCACAAACACAGGGAGCAGCCCTGGTGAGCTGCTAGAAGAGATTTATGTAATGTGCACCTAAACCACAAGTCACATGGCCCGCTTTCCGTTTTCATACTTTCTGATTGCTCAGAGAGGAGAGTGTACCCAAACTCCCTGCGCTGTGCCGTGCCATGCCGCGCTGAGTCCCTTCCAGCAGGATGTCCCTGCGGCAGCTCGCCCAGCACAACCAGCGCTCCGGCACTGCGGATCGGGGCGTGCAGATGGACAGCAGGCGGCTGCAGCAGCTGGTCAGCACGGTGGGGACGCTGCCAAGGAGCCGCAAGCAGGTAGGGCACCTCCAGCCTGCAGGGCACCACGGGCAGAGTGTGAGCTGGGGTCGCAGCGGGCTCTTTCCAGCAGCTGTTGTGTGGGAGCACTGCCAAGGGGAGGTGTGGGAGGAGACTGTCTGGGGGTGCTGGGGTCAGCAGAGCTCCTGCAGCTGGGATCCTGCCCGGGCTGCGGTTCTTCGTTCCAGGTGTGCTGTGAGGCACATCCTGCTGCCTGGTGTTCCCTTAAACTTGGGTGTGCTTCAGCGTGGTGGCCTGGCTGGGCTTTGTTCTGCATCCTTGGCAGGAAGCACCCATCGTGGGTTGTTTCCTTCCAAACGTTGGGGTATTTTACTACAACTATTGTAGCTACTTTGGCTGTCCCTGTAGCTCTGCTTTTTGTAGAATCAATCACAGAACTACAGCACAGCTGGGTTGGAAGGGACTCCTCAGCCCTCAGCCCCAGCCTTGCCGTGAGCTGGCTGCCCCCCAGCTCAGGCTGCCCAGGGCCCATCAGCAGCCTGGGGCACCTCCAGGGATGGGGCACCACAGCTCGGGGCAGTGCCAGGGCCTCACAGCCCTCTGAGTAAGGAATTTCCTCTTCATGTCTGATCTAAATCTCCTCTTCTAGTTCAAAAACACTCCCCTTGTCCTATCACTGTCTGCCCAGGCACAAAGTCAGCCTCCCACCTGTTTATAAGCTTCCTTTTTATGCAGAACAGCAAATTCCTGTTGTTCACAATGGGAGGCCAACAAAACTGCCTTTTGCTGCTGCTGTAAATGGCCAGCTGAGCAATTGTAGCTCACCTGTTTGCCTTGTGTGAATAAGCCTGAATTGAAAGTGCTTGAGATGCATTATAATCTTGAAGTGTTATCGGAAAACTGGCACGTGATGTCCGTGCACTGAAGGCTCTGCTTCGTGCAGCAACAGAAGCACATTCCTCCCATACAATCCTGGGGATGTAAAGGACAGCCAGAAGCAGACAAGCGCTGGGCATGCTGTCACTGCATTGGTGCAGCCACCTCAGCAGCGATAGAGCAGCACTTTGTGGTCCTGGTGCAGATAAATGAGCAATAATGGCCGTGATGTGTCTGTGTGTGTTAACGAAGAACTCGAAGTGCGTTACTGCATGGCACCCCTTGCTCCTCCCTGCTTCTCTCTCCAGTTAAACACAGGTTCATAAAATGGAGGTTGTGCTGGTGGTTGCACATTGGGATGGCTTTGCACTATTGAAGCCTGGGATATTTTACTGTATTGACTATACAGTTTAGCGATAATGTAATTCCTTATTTTTGGCTCATGTTTATGGAAAGCATCGATGTTTAAGTGCTGATCCTGGCTTTTCTCAGACCTCTGTAGGCACAAGCCTGCCTTGCCCGAAGCAGGGGTGCTGGATGCTTGTTGCCATGGCCATGCATCAGCTTGGAAATGCTATTCGGCCTCCACTAGTAGCTGCTGAGAGCTGCCTGCAGCTCTGTGGTTTGTGTATGTGTGTGTCTGCTTTCTGCCTTTTTTGGTGGGTGTTGAAGTTATAAATACCTACAGATTTTTAGGGGAAAGGTGTGAAAGAAAGTTGAGGTCTCAGCATAACAGAAGTGTGATTTGAGCACCATATAGGTGATAGTTACAGTGCTAGTGGAAATGTAGACTGGAAACCTTTGGCTTATACAGTCTTGGAGCCTCCCTGCTTTAGTGCTGAATGCTGAAGTGCAGCAGGAGGTCTTCCTTTGATGCCCTACAGAACACAGCGTTCCTCTTTAGCAGCCGTGCCTTTTGTCCTCCCAGTTTCTGCCCTCCTGAGAAGCTGCACCTCCAGCAGTTTTTGTGAAGAGTTCCCCGCTCCAGGCACTGTTCCCATCAGATTTTTTTCTGGGGTTTCATCACTAATTTTCCTCTTGCACTCACTGATGTGAGCACAGCAGCCCTCAGACCCCTGCGCAGCCCCTCCTGCCTTGAGCCCCTCCGGTGTGTGCTGCTGTGTTCCCCAGCCACGTCCTGCTGTGCTCTCCTCTTCCTTGGGAGCGATGTCTGAGAGCTGACAGCCGATTGGGAGAGGTCACATTGTTACCCCTGCACAAAATGTGATCACCGGGTATCGGCCGGCGGTGACTCAGCTCCCCATTCTTAGCTTGCTGCAGGAAGGCTGGGACAGCAGAAAGCTGATGGGCAGTGATGCTTTCACATCAGGTTGGGACTGGCAGTGCAATGTGTCCCCCAGGGAGAAACATCCTTTGATGTTTTCTGGCTGTGAACATCTGGATCAATATTACCACGTGCAAAGAGCACCCATGATTTTGTTTTGCTCTGTGGTGTTCCTATCTTGGTAGTGCTGAATCTCGTGTTTAAAAGATCTGGAAAAATGCTATTTTTGAGGGACTGATTTCCAGCCTAACAGCAACACAGCGGCGTTCCTCCAGCAGCAGCTTCCTGCAGGCCGCAGGGAGCCCCGAGGAGCTGCAACCCCACTGACCCTTTTCCTTTCCCCTTTCTGCTTGCAGCTCGCTCTGACCAGATCCAGCTCCCTGGGGGACTGCTCCCGGCCGCAGAGGTACGGCGATGCCCCACCAGCTGTGCTCACACAGTGCAGCCCCGGGTGGGATGGATCACTCATGGGGGAAGTAGGGTGGAGGGGCTCAGGAATGGAGTCATAGAAAGATAAGATATCCCAGTTGGAAGGGACCCACGAGGAGCAGCGAGCCCCACACAGCCCCACTTGAACCCAATGTCTGAGGTTGGTGTCCCAGCTCTCCCTGAGCTCCAGCAGCTCAAGGCTCTGCCTGCTGCCCCGGGAGCTGTGCTGTGCCCACCTCCCTCTGTGGCACAGCCTTTCCCTGCTGTACAACCTAGGTAATTCTGAGCATTTTTCTTGCAGGCACTTCATTTCTATATTCAAAGAAGATAAAGAGACATTTGGGTTTGAAATCCAGGTAAGACTTACGTGAAAAATTGATTCATTTAAGGCTAAAATACTGTGCAAAATCTTCAGCATCACATCCTCCAACCTGGATTAACACGGGATGGAGTAGAGAAAGATACCTGTGAGTCCCTTGTGAAACTGGAGTGCTTGAGAAGAGGTACAGAAATGGGATGTGCTTCTGAGGGGTTCTCAGAGGTCACAGGTGAGAGCCTGGTCCCATGTAAGTTGGAGCGCTGACCATAGGAGACACCTCGGCTACGAAGTGGGCAATGGGAACGTCTTCTTTCCTCCTTAGGCGATCATGTTTTCAGAGGATGTCACATGGGAATATTTTTATATAAAAAGAGAGAGATAGAAACCCTCTTTCTTTTCTAGAAAGCCCTCGTGGCTGCTGTATGAGATGGCCTGGCACTGCCATGCCTGCGTCATGCACAGAGGGACGTGCTAGCTTTGGTGAAAGGAGTGCTCTGGGGAAAGCCCAACTTGTTCAGAGCTGATTCTGTGACTAATGGTTGTGTAAGCGTTCAGCTCAGGAACACTTTCAGAGAGCTTTCAGAAGGGAAGATAATTGAGTCAATTATCGGGCTTTTGTATAAATTGCCAGGGCAGATTTTCATTACATGTGACATTCTGATTAAAAATAATCGTTCTTGGAGTATTTCTTCCTGAACGTACATTTCACTAGAAAGTCCAGGCTGTGAAATGACAGTGTCTGTTTGGTACCAAGCATAAGCCATTATTTAGAAGTTGCAGTTTCATTATTGCTATAATTTGAACATAGGCAAACCAGAATACGAGGATGTGAAATTCTAGGTCTGCCATCTGCAAGGAGCTCATCATAGCTACAGCGATGGCTGAACGCAGGGTCTCTCGTGTGCTGCTTGTACTGGTACTGGTACAAGCTGCTTGCACTGCTACTTCCCACTCATTAAGTGGATTCTGGTGGAGATGGACATGATGTGTCTCTGTGCCCAGATGTTTGCACATCAGCTGCTCCGACTCATGTCTCTCCTGGCACTGTGGCCACCTAAAGCACAGTTATCCACCCCAAAGTAACAGCCTGGCCTTCTTCCGTGGTCTATGAAGAGAGGAGGGCGCGTGGCGAGGGAATCCCATCCTCCTGGTCAGAAATGGGGCTCTTAGGGCCACCAGTCACTCGCTGGGGACATCTGCCTCTCTGGGTGGCTCTGGTGGGGATGCTGAGCTGGTGGACAGAAGTCTCAGCTAGGCATGGTGAATCCCATCCTGCTTCTCTGGGCCACTCAAGGTGGTCCAAACAGAAAGACAGGCACGTCCTACTGCCTTGAGTATGCAGTGGTATATCCTTCAGAACCCTCATCACTGGATCACAGAATGGCCCTGGGTGGTAGGGACCTCAAGGGTCATGAAGCTCCAATCCCCCCGCCACATGCAGGGCCACCGACCTCCACATCTAATACTAGACCAGGCTGCCCAAGGCCCCATCCAACCTGACCCTGACCACCTCCAGGGATGGGGCATCACATCATGTGGTGTTCTTAGTTTAGCTGAAAGTTTTGCTGATGGTTTTAAGGCTGAAATAATCACATTTGTGTGATTTGCCCTAATAAACTCTGAACCCATGTTAGAATTCATCTCTGTTCAATGTTGACTGAGGAATTTGGGAATCTATCATGACATATGCAAGGTAGGTTTGACTGTCGTAGGTTTTCAGGAACTTCAGCTTCAGTCTTAAACATCCTCTTGGCAGAGGATGTGGCTGAGTACTGATATTTGCATGCAACCCAAAATACATTTCCTGTCATTGCAAGATCTGCTCAGGTCGTATCTCTCAGTTTAGCATTTTTCTAAATGAATGTCAAAGTTGATAACAGGACGATGGATTCTGCCAAGAGTTATGATAATACAACCTGCTCAACACAGCCTTCTCGTTTTAAAAAAGAGTGAGAAATCAAATAGATCATATGAAAAAAATTTAAATAGTACTTGTTGTCATTGCTTCAATATCAGCAGCACTTTTTCTTTGCTATTTACAGACTATTAGATTTCCAAACCAAACCGATTACTCCTTGGACGTATGCACTTGTGTCTGCAAAATTCAAGAGGAAAGTCCTGCCCATTCTTCTGGCCTTCAAATTGGTAATGACTTGTTTTCTTTCCTATCTGTGGGTGGCCCTGGTTGCTTTTCTCCACGTTAGTTTTGTTTTAGAGAACGTGGAAGGGATGCATATGCTGAAGATGCTCATTGCAGCCTCTGCTTATCTCTACAGGTGATATTCTTGCCAATGTCAAAGGAGTGAACACTGATGGTTTTAGTCACAAGCAAATTGTAGACTTGATAAAGTCTTCAGGGAACTATTTAAGGTAGGCATCTGCCCTTCACAGTGCTTTGAGTTTGATGCTGTCCTACTGGAAGCCATCAAACCTTCTTGTGCTAAGCAGCAGTGCCACACTCTCACGGACTCTCACGCAGTGCTGTGATGTGCATCTCTTGCCCACACTGTGACTTTGCTCATCCCTCAGCAGCTGCTGAATCCATCTGTTGAGGGGAGGCGATGGCACATCAGGACACCCTCTGTCCCGTGTGCATCCCCTCCGTGAGGACCCCACGGCACCACGTGCTGCTGCAGGGCCACCAATCCTCTGTGCTGGTACCCAAAGCCCCTCTTCTTTCCAGGCTGGAGACTGTCAATGAGGCCCTGTTCCTGAGGAAGATGGAGCTGGAGACCAAGCTGCAGCTGCTGAAGGTAACGTGGTGAACCACTGCACTGCTGTCAAACGCAGAGTGCTGCTATGGGTCCGCTGCTTGTGGGGGTGGCCATGGTGTGCGGCGGGGGCCGTGGGGCCGTGTGTCCCCAGTGCTGGTGCTGCCAGCCCCAGTGCCTCCCTGGGGGATGCTGCAGAGGCCGGGTGCCACTGCTGTGTGTGGGATGATGTCAGCACCGCCTCACTGAGCACACTGCGGCATCGCTGCGCTACAGCACCAGCTGCACATGAGGCTGTCACGGCACAACCGCGGGGCCCTGGCTCCCCATCACATCCCAGGGACCCACATGTCTCCAGCTCTGGGGCTGCGAAGGGTCTTTGTGAGCCCTGGGGCATTTTCTGAAAGCAGCCAAGTGCTCGTCCTGCCAAGGGTGCTGAGCTTCTGCAGCTTTTTCCCTGGCCTGATTTAGGGAAGAAAAAATGTTGATCACATGTCATAGGCTTGTTTTTCATTAGGTCAAATGATGAAAAAATAATAAAAAAATCATTTTGATAATTCTGACCTCCTCTTAAGACAACTTTGGCCTCTTCTTAAACTTGGTCAGACTGAGAATTGACGAGTGCTGTAAGTGAACAGTAAGTTGAGCCAGCAATGGAGAATGTCAAAGCATGATGTGTAGTCACTTTGGAGTATTCTTTACCTGATGGAGAGTTTTTCCTCGTGGCAGCATTGAGCCAAAGCCCTCCCTGCAGGAATGGGGTGCTTCAAACTGGATACAGATCTGGCTAGAATAAACCTTGTGATAAATGTTCAGGCTTGCCAGATCTTTGCAGCAGGGATGGGATTTGCCAGGGATGGGATTGCGTTGCATCTGGGGACAACGCCTGTGTGAACAACACTGAGTGGCTGCCCCTCCCAGTGTGGTTCGGAGAACTCAGGAAGACAGAAGCTGCTGTGAAACACTCAGCTCTCGTGTTCAGATAGCAGTGGTTTCCCAAAAGTGCCAAGCCTCTGCGAGGAGAGCTTTCACTGTTGTGTGAAGTTGGGTGTGGGCCTTTGCTTGTGTGTCGGCACTCCTGTCTGGTGTGTGGCGCAGGGCTGTGCCCAGCATCAGTGCCGGGTCACCACGCCATGCCACTGAGCACCAGGCAGGCTGCCAGTGAGGTCTGATGGGATGGGAGGAATCACCCTGCCAGGTGGCTGTGCTTTTGGCTGGGGATGAGGGATGGCAAACAGCCCCAGGGCCAAGGGCTGCTGCCGTGCTGGTGCCTTACCCCAGAGCTGTGGTGTTTTGATTGGTGTTACTGGAATGTGGAACAGAGAAAAATGTGCAAGGAACAGCAAAATTGTCCACACAAGCTTTGCCTGGGCACTTTGCATGGATAGCCATGTAACTTGCCAGCTGACCTCATGCAGGTTACCAAGGAAGCGTGTGGTGCAGCTGATCCCGCAGGCACTCACTTGGCTGCTTCTGAACCAGTGCAGCAGTTATTTGTTAGATCAATGCCCGACCTGCAACAGAGGAAATAGCATAATGCTGCTCACAAGTAGGATGGGATGTCAGCATGAGCAGGCTGCACAGTGGCTCAGTGAAAGGCCATCTGAGTACGGCTGCCTGCATTCCAGATTTCAGCCTTCTGCTTTTGCACATCTCACGCAGACAGAGCCTCAGCCAAAGCACTTTGCTCAGGGAAGTTGTGCAGCTTGCTGGAGGAGGCTTGCTGAGCCCCAGGGAAGCTGTGTTGTGCAAAAAGAGGGCACACCTCCGCATCCTGTAGGCAAAGAGTGCTCTCTGGGAACCTGCTTTATTTAAAGTGTTTTGTAACTTTGTGAAAGTGTGAATGACAGTCAGCTCTTTTTATCCTTCACAGCAAACTCTGCAGCAGAAGTGGGTGGAGTTGCGCTCCCTGCACTTACAGGAACAGCGTTTGCTGCATGGTGAGTCTTTGTTTCTGGGTGGGAAACCACAGCGCTGCCGAGACCTCTCGGGGTAGCTGGGGCTGAGCAGCACCAGGCACTCCTCTAACCTGGTTTCCATCTGCTTTCTTTTTTTCCATCTTAATGAGGGCATAGGCTGACCCCTGGGGAAGTTTTTTTCAGTGTCTGATGAATTTGGGTGCTGGGCTAATGCATGAGTTCTAGGAGAGGAGTTCATGTAGGTTGGAAAGCTTCTTTTCTATTCTCTTTTTTTTAACTGGACTTAAAAACAAACAAAGCCCTCCTGTCCTTATGGGTTGCCTTGGGAGAATCATAGAATGGCCTGGGTTGAAAAGGACCACAATGATAATCTGGTTTCAACCCCCCTGCTATGTGCAGGGTCACCAACCACCAGCCCAGGCTGCCCAGAGCCATATCCAGCCTGGCCTTGGATGCCTCCAGGGATGGGGCATCCACAGCCTCCTTGGGCAACCTGTTCCAGTGCGTCACCACCCTCTGGGTGAAAAACTTCCTCCTAATATCCAACCTAAACCTCCTGAGAGTCCCATAGAGCTGGAAACATGGGGTGAGATGTGCTGGGTGAGATATTGCCCAGCCCCAAGGTGGGTTGGAAGGGCAGGAGGCTGGGCCAGGACAAAGGCCCAGCTGATGGCCTTGGCTGAGCAGAGAAGAGGAGTCAGGCTGACCTCCCTGCAGCAGATCTAGGCAGCTCTGCGGAGTCACAGGCTGTGTCTGCTTGCAGGAGCTCTCTGATGCCGTTGAATAATGCTCCTCCTTGACCTCTGCTTCCAGGGGAGGTGAACGACAACGCTCTGCTGGAGCTGGAAGAGGCCAACTTACTTGGGGACTGCATGCCAGGACCGCTTTCTCCGACCAAGACCCGCTTCTCCAGCGAGAGCAGCTCCCGGAGCCGCCTGAGCTCCATGACCCTGGACAGCGAGGACAGCTTCTACCAGAGCGGTGCCTTCGACGACTCCGCGGCAGAGAGCCTGAGCCGCCAGTCCAGCGTGGACGACGACTGCTTCCTACCCAGGGATGGTGACGGCACGGCCGGGAGGTGCTCCCTGCGCAGGCACCGCAGCATCAGCCTGGCCAGCAGCGGCTCCATGTCCCCGCTGTGGGAGAGTGGCGGCAGCTCCAGCAGCTTCGGGACGCTCCCGAGGAAGAGCAGGAGATCGAGCGTCCGAAAGCACCTCCTGAAATTCATTCCAGGCCTTCACCGGGCGCTGGAGGAGGAGGAAAGCCGGGTGTGACGCTGCGGCCCCCAGGGGCAGGTGGAGCAGCACGAGGCTGCGTTTGTTCCTTACCCGCACGGCCTTACAGCAGGACTGATAGTATTTAAAATGCTCTGGTTTATTAATTATTTTAATTTTTAATCGGAGTGAATCGTGGACCTCTTCATTAACGTAAAAAATGGCTAGCTCCAGGAGGTGAAGAACTTTGAAGAACTCCCTCAGCATATTTAGTGTTAATGACGGGTTTTAATCGAGTGCAAATTTTCTAAATATTTATTTTCTGTTACCGAAGCCAGTCTTCAGAGGTCTTCAATAAAGCAAGAGCTTCTACTAAGCCGGTGACCAGGTCCCACTAGGAGCGGGGCGGAGCCCAGGCCTCATGCAGGGGTAGGTCCCAGAGGTGGTGCTGGGACAGTACTGCTGCCCGGGGACACAGCTCAGCCGAACCTCCCTTACTGCAGGAGATGTGCAGCGCAAATGTCCTGGGCCATGCAGCAGAACCCTGTGCCCGGCCTGTGCTGCAGAACTGCACGCTGGTGATGGAGGAGAGCTGCTGTGCTTCTGGCTTGTGCAGGACGGAAGGTGTTGGTGCTGATACAAGAGGGATGTGCTGGGGTGGGGTGCGTGGCGGTGAGTGCAGGGTGAGTGTGGTGGAGAGCAGCAGCAGCGCTGGGCAGAAGGCCCTTCCAGCATAACCCTTCCATGGTTCTATCATCTGTGAGTTAGTGAGGGAGGAAAACAGGCTGGTAGCAATGTTGAGATACTGAAGGGAGAATCCCAGTGGAGTGGGGCCCATGGGAGTGGGGTACTCTGTGCCCCAAGTCATGATACAGCTTGGCTGCATGGCAATTTGGGCCCTGCTGAAGCCCTGGGACTTCTCTGTGCCATTCCTACCAGGCTTGCTAGAAGAGCATTTTCTCTGCTGCATCAGCCTAGTGACAGATCGTTTCCGTGCTAGGTGTCATCACCGTCACCCCTTGAGGCTGCTGTGGTCAGATTGGCTTACTGGAATTTCAGCAGTTTGGAGAAAATGCTCATCAGCATGCCATGGTCTGACCGCACATGCAGGCTCATTGAGCTCTTATCTCTGCATGGTGCAGAGGCAGATGTTCACCGCGAGGATGAGTGGGGATAGCTGTGTGTGGTGCAGCCAACCCCTGGTCAGGGCTCCCCATGGCTCTCCTCATCGGAGCTCCTTTCCAGACACAGAGGTTTCAACCCGTGGTTTATTGTCCCGAGGTGCAGCTTCCCTTTGCCAGCAAAGGTGTTTGAAAGAATGAAGAGAAGTAGAGGCCATTCCCAAGTGGACAGTGATGGCAGACATAGAGCAGTTCGAGTGACAGCAGCCGTGGGCACCACGGCCAGGCAATCCAGTTGAATTGATGCCCAGAAGAGATCCCACGTTTAAAAAGGGACATTACACTCAGTCATGGCTGTGCAGTGTAGAGAAGCAAATGTTCCTGTTTTGTACCTCCTGCCAAGTGACACGACTGACTGACTGACTGGTGGAAAGATGTCTGCCTTGGCTAATTTGTTTGCTTATCCTTACTAAATGATGCCTTCGGAGTACCTTCCAAGTCCATCTCAGTGTTCAGATTAAACACCAGAAATATGTAGAATGCAAATAGGCTAAGAGCCCTCCTTGGTGCATAGTTTTACGAAGAAACAGACTGGGAATTCCTCAGGTGCTGTCATTTTCACTTATAAGTAAATACATGGTTTATTTTCTGGGCTTCCAGGAAAACAGGAGCATCTCTGCCCCTGCAGCTCCCCAGAAACACGCTTTGCATTGCCATCACACGCTCCTTGGCGCAGCTGCTTTGTGCAGGCTGCGGGCGCTGGGCAGGGCAGTTGCATTGCTGCACATTCTGCTCCTCCTTTTGTATAAGAGGTGTTCAAAATGTGATGTGAGCTTTGCTCCTGGGGCAGCATCTTGGTGAGAATTAATGCAGGTTTATGGTCCCAAGCTGTGACTCCCGGTGCGGGAGGGTAACTCGCTGTGCTGGGTGATGTGTGCCTGCTGGCAGTGTGGAGGGCCCCAGTGTGCCCGTGCACCCAACTGGCCTAAGCAAGGCCTTAAAAAGACTCTTAGGGAGGTGATGCTGTGTTCCTGCAGCGGTGAGAGAGTGCTCTGGTTGCTACAGCACTGTGTGTGACCACAGCGCGGTGTTCTGGCGGCCAGGAGCTGCACAACGCATCAAAAACAGGATGTGGGCGATCACAGCTCTGCAGCGGGCTGGGGGCCGCCGTGGGGGGAGGAGCACGGGCAAACTGCAGGAAGCGGAGGGAATGGGCGCTGATCTGAGCGGCACCGCTCCGTGCAAGCAGCAGCAAACAGCTCTCGGGGCAGTCCGAGGTGTCCGAGACCAGAACCACAGACCATCTCGAGTTGGAAGGGATCCACAAGGACGTCGAGTCCAACCCCTGGCCCCGCACGGGACCACTGAAAACTGAAACCCTATGGCTGAGAGTGGTGTCCCAACGCTCCCTGAGCTCCGGCAGCGCTGGGCTGTGCCCACTGCCCTGAGGAGCTGTGCCGTGCCCACCGCCCTCTGGGGGAGAACCATAGAACCACAGCCCGGTTGGCTCGGAAGGGACCCCAGAGCCCCCCAGCCCCTCCCCTGCTGCAGGCTGGTTGTCGCCAGCAGCTCAGGGCCCAGGTGGGACGCCTGGCCTTGGGTGGGGTTTGTGTTTGGCTCTCTTGGGCTGTACTTTCTGTAGCTGAAGTTTCTTTTTCACCAAAGCCATGAAATACGTTCTGGCTTCTGCAGGGATTATGGAAAACCATTCTGGCTTCGAGGCTGCGTTACCCTGCAACTGCTCTCCCCTTGCAGACTGGAGACCTGGCCCTGGAAGCCATGGGCATACATGAGGTTTCTGCACTTCCCTGTCTCAGCTTCAGGTTTCTGCCTGCCGGTGGTTCTGTTCTGCTCGGAGGCGGCTCTCATTCCAGTGGCTGATCTCTGCCTATGTTTCAGGGCTGGCTGTGCTTCTTCTGCCTTCTGTGTGTGCTTCTGCCCAGGTGAGTTCTGCTTTTGCCCAGTATTTTTTTGTTCTGTGCAGCTGCATTGGAGGCTTCTGTGCAAAGCAGCTGGAGGCTCCAGCTCTCATGGCACTGAGGGGGTTACGGAGTGCAGTGAGCACACCTTGTACATCCACAGAGCTGGGAATTGCCTTTGGTCAGTACCATTCCACAACTCAGGTGAGACAGTCCTGGAACTTTGTGCCTGCCGCACAGCCCCTTTACATCCACAGTTGTGCAGCTCTGTGCCTTTCAGACCAGGCAGCATTAAGTTCCAGCAGCAGTCAAGGAGTGCCCGATGGCCTCGGCTCACTGCTCCTGGAACAAGGGCAGGAGCAGCACTGCCTTGCCCTGGCCCAAGGCTGCAGCACCCACTACAGCTGAGCTGTGTGGTGGGAGCAGAAACGGGGTGGCAGGCGATGAGCTGTGGAGAGCACAAGGAGCCCTGCGGACACGTCGTGGAATGGCTGCTCAGTATTGCCGAGATGGATTGGAGTTGCTGTGGCTCTAATGAGGCTCTCCTATATTTGCCTTCCTGCTGTCCGCACTCACAGTTCTGAAATTTGAGGGGAGGGGCTTCTGGAATGGAAGCTTCCTGCTTCAAAGGTCACTCGGAAAGGGATTCAGAAGAGATTCATACAAATAGTGCTATGACCACGAGGTGCTAATTGGGGATGGTGCTGCTGGGTGAGGACGGAGTGTGCCACCAATAGATGGCACCAAGCTGTGTCTCAGGGCTTCTACAGTGCCGTGGCCACCAGAGGGAAGCCCTGGGGACAGGACCTGGCCAACAAGGAGCGGCATTCAGGGGCCCTTTGGGTTAGTTTGGGGTTATGCCAACAGCTCAGAAGAACAGAAATAATCTTTCTGCTCCGCAGCCCGTGACACACACCTCTTGATGGCACCCGCAGCAGTTTCCCACCATCTACACCCATTTGTCTTGGACGCATTTTTCCAACAAAAGATCAATGTTATGAATCAATTGCACCAACCCTACTTACAGTGCAATTGGAAGTCGTTGAGTTAAAGATGCAAACTCACGGCTGAACTAAAACAGTCACAGGGCTTTGGCTCTGCTTTTAATCAAGGTCTGACCTCAACAAGAGGATTTCCAAATCCCAGAGCCCAAAGAGGTCAGAAATGTTGCATTGTATGAATACAAAAAAGTCATTCAGAGCAGGAGATTACATCCTTATGTAAACCTGGCTCTGGTTGGCGGGGCAGGGTTCAGCTGTGGTCAGGAAAGGGCCAGCGCTGCTCGCACAGCCCTCACACACCGTCTGGCTGGAAGGTCCGGCCGCAGCTCCTATGCGCGCGTTTATCTCATGCCTTCCCCTTTTGTATTCCTTCAGGGAGCATTTCTGCAGCCCAAAGTTGCCTTTCCATGGAGCGGCCGCTGAGCATCCCATGGGATGTGGTTGGTGTCAGTGCCCTCGCACCGCGCTGAGGGTACCAATGTGGCCCTGGCGCACCGGGGCTGCACGGGGCAGAGCTGGGGCTGCGCTAAGCCGGTTATGGGGCTGTGACAGGGCGGTCACCCTCTGCGGATTACGGGGCGAGAACAGTCGGTGCTCCCGCTGCAGGGGAAGGCACAAAGGGCCATTGTGCGGGAGGACAAAATCTCTGTGTGTGACCGCGGCTGACACGTTAGAGCCCCGCTCTGCACGCCAGCACAAAAGCCGCCTTGCTTCATATTGTTTGTTTATGTAAATAGCAGTGGGCATTTAACTGTGCGGCCGGGGCAGCCCGCGTGGTGGGTGAGACGCTGATTGGGCCCCGCGGTGCCACGGCCAAACCCCGCCGCCCGCGCTGTCACCGCCGGGGCTGAGCAGGGCCGGCTGCCCGCACACGCGGCCCAGCGCCGGGCGCTCAGCATGAGCGAGAACGTGCCCCTGGTGCCCGGCGTGCCTGCGTGCAACGGGAGTGCGGCCCCCGAGGAGGGCCTGCCGCTGGCTGACAGCATCACCAATGGCATCACCAGGGCCACGGGGACGGTGCCTTGCATGGAGGCAGGTGCACAGCCCGGCACTCTGCTGGCAAAAGGAAATGTGGAGGAAAGCGGGAACTCGCTGGCAGAGGACATAACACACGGGGACTGTGATGGAGAGGAGCAATGCGGAGGTAATGTGCGGTGCTGCCTTTTTTTGAGTATCCGGGCAGAAAAGTCTCTATTTGATGTGCAGCCTCACGAACAGCAGGATGTGTTGTGTGCTGCTCAGAGCTCCTGAGCTGCAGCTGTGGGTAACAGTGAGTCGCAGTAACTGAGTGTCAGTGACAGATCTGAGCTGGCGGTTACAAAGGATGGATTGGAATGTTTGTGACCGAAGAAAAGAGCAATTTCTTTGCTTAGCTCTAAAATTCTGCTGCCAATCTGCAACGATTAAAACCTAATTATTGTCACTAATTGTTCCACGAGTCCAATTCTTGTCCTTTGTATTTCCCAAAGAAAAGCAAGAGGAGAACATTGCAGCACTGCAGCAGGGAGCAGCTGAGCCCCAGGAAACGACTGAGCCCCAGGACAAGGGAGCCTGCAGGCAGGAGCCGGAGGAAGGTAATGCAGAGTGCTGTGTGCTGGAGCACTGTCCCGAGCATGGCAGCAAGCGGCCTCCCAGGCAATGTTACACAGAGTTTTATCACTTCCAAATTCAGCCAAAACCTTGTGTTGCATTGCAGAGGAGGGAGATGCATTCCTGCCTGTAGCTGCGCGTCCTCAGATCCCAGACCCTTTTCCTCCCGGATTTATGAGGGCTCCAGTGTAATGTCCCAGTGCTGACCATTCATCTGGACACTCCTGGGCTCCTCACGGGGACAAGGGGTGGCTGGGGTGAGAGCTGCTGGCTCCAGGAATGGCTGCTGCCATCCCATGTTGCTGCCCCCACCCGCGTGCCCAGCAGGCTGCCGTGAGCTGCTGGTTCCTATATGTCAGCTGCCACATAGATACTGAGACCCTTGTCAGAGAGGAGCAGATGAGCAGCTCGGGGTGGTTGTCACAGAGCTGAGCAGTGTGAATGCAGATATAGGAGATCTATGGCCGTGCCTTGTGATCAGAAGCTGGTGTACCTTTCACTAAGAAAGTAAAAAATATATGAGCATTTGTCCTGAGCAAAATAATACTGAATGGCTTTGAGATGAATCAGGATGGAGGCTTTCCCTCTCCACACCAGCATCCCCACTCCAGCTGTGCTGCTTTGCAAGTGCACAATAAAATCTATTAAACAATCCTGCGCGGCCCCCTCACCTCAGCCACGAGCACTTTATCTCCAAATTGCAGGCAGCTTTTTAGTACCTGACCGATTTAGTCTAATTACTACTCAGAACCCCGCAGGCAGACACTGAATAGAGTGTTTGTTGTGGCACTGGAGCAGAGATGTGCCAAGCAGGACAATACCAAACGCTTCCCAAGTGGGGACGTGCGTTTGCCCACATCCTGGGTGGGCTGCGTGTCCCTGGGCAGAGGATCTGCGCCCCACGGGCTGCAGCTATGGCACTGCTGTGGGCTGGGCTGTGCCTGCGATGCGTGTGGGCATGGTGGGTGCAGCCTGGGGGTGTCACACCTCATCCTGGGGGTGCCACTCCTCACCCACCCGGGTGGGATGGGGCTCACCGTGCTGCTCTGTGCCGCAGGGCAGCGGGCACCGGGCACAGCGGGCAGTCCTGGTGGGGAGGCGGCGGTGACCCCCACGGGCAGCACCGAGCAGAGAGGGAATGACGCCGAGGAGGAAGAAGAGGAAGAGGAAGAGGAGGAGGAAGAGGACACCGAGGAGGACGAGGTGCAGGTGATAGAGGTGCCGAAGGGGAGCGGCGCGGTCACCCAGCAGCAGGAGGGCGGTGCGCAGCTGTCCCCCGCCGGCAGCCCCGCCTGCAACGCGCCGGCAGAGAGGGCCGGGGAGCAGCCGGGGCTGGGGAAGAAGAACGACATCTCCAGGCACAGCTACTCCCGGTACAACACCATCTCCTACCGGAAGATCAGGAAAGGAAACACCAAACAGAGAATCGATGAATTTGAATCCATGATGCACTTATAAACCGAGGTGGGGAATCGCTTAATGGGCCTGAGAGCTCGCGCTGGTTCTGGTTTTGTTTGTCTCCCAAGACACGGCCTTCACACAGCACGGATCCACCCCTTCCTTTTTGTATGTGATTTCCTAACTACCTTCCCCTGGACAGCAGGTGGGGCATCCATAGGACGGGGAGCGATCGGTTTGCTAAAGGTGTTCCATCTATTCACTTCAAGTTCACCTGTTTCTTTTCTCTCCGTTTTTCATACCACACTCACACAGCAGCATGCCCTGAGCACACTGCAGTCCCAGCTTGTGCTGCTGGGGTGGTCGGGACCACGCAGCCCAACCTCACTGAGCACAGCCCAGCCCAGCCCCACGCAGCTCTGGGATCCATTCAGTACAGCCTCCCAGCACCACGGCTGTGTTCTCCACACGCTGCCATCTGCATGTGGCTGCATTTCATACGATTCCTCTCAATTTTCAAACTAGGTTTAGATGCAAAATGTTATTTTATTTTTTTTTCTAGACAAAGCAGATTTCAGGGATAATTTTTTTTTGCCACCTGCACACAGCCTTTTCCCTTTCTCCATTTTAAAGCTCTCTTGTATACCCACAGTGCTGTGGACGTGGTCTCTTCCAAACTATTTTATGGAAAGCTTTGTCTTGAGTTGGGACCGAGCTTTGCAGACATCATCCCAGAAAGGACTGGGGATGTTCTGGGAAAGGAGAGGTGGTCTGAGCAGGGTTGGGCTGCGGCTCCCACCCCAGCACTCCCCTTTGGCCATCACTGCTTTTTTAATTCTCAGTTTTACGTTATTTCCAGCAGCACTGAGTATTGCTTTGACTTTTTTTGTTCCACAGAAAGGCAATTATTTATTGGCAACATCAAAATAATAAATGGCAATTCTGTATTGTACAAACAAAACACAGTCCTCATTGTACCATTCAGAATTGTTTATTTGCTCTTTGGTTTGCAAAACCTCAGAGGTTGGTTGTGTGCCCCATAGTGCCGGTCTGTTCCCCACCGCCTGGCGCTCCCCCGGCCCCGCTCAGCGCTTCCCGGCAGGCTGCTGGCACCTGCCTGCTCCCCCTGCTCCTTCCCAGGCACTGGAGGGGCTGCACCGTGGGCAGCCTCCCGCACAGCGCAGGTCTCCTCCATTTAACACCTACCTGTACCGTGTTGCAGTGCTTGGCTTGCATTCTCAGGGCTGTGCGCAGGTGAGGTGCTCTGCAGGGGAAGGTGAAGGCCCTGCAGAGGGATCAGGACAGGCTGATCACTGGGCTGAGGGCAGTGGGGTGAAGTTCAATGAGACCAAGTGGCGGGTCCTGCACTTTGGCCACAACAACCCCATGCAGTGCTGCAGGCGTGGGGCAGTGGCTGGAAGGCTGTGCGGAGGAAAAGGATCTGGGGGTGTTTGTGGACGGCTGCTGACCGTGAGCCAGCAGAGTGCCCAGGTGGCCAAGAAGGCCAACAGCATCCTGGTTGTGTCAGCAGTAGTGAGGCCAGCAGGAGCAGGAGGTGATCATCCCTCTGTACTCAGCTCTGGTGAGGCTGCGCCTCAGCGCTGTGTTCAGTTTTGGGCCCTTCTCTACCAGAAAGACATTGAGGTCCTGGAGTGTGCCCAGAGGAGGGCAGCGGAGCTGTGCAGGGTCTGAGCACAGTCCTATGAAGAGCAGCTGAGGGAGCTGGGATTGTTCAGTGTGGAGAAGAGGAGGCTCAGAGGAGCCCTTATGGCAATCTACAGCTCCTGACAGGAGGTTGTGGTGAGGTGGGGGTCGGCCTCTGCTCCCAGGTAACAGCAATAGGATGAGAGGTGACGGCCTCAAGTTGTGCCAGGGGAAGGGCAGGCTGGGTGTTAGGAAACATTTCTTCTCCTGTGCCAGTAGAGCACCTGCACAGCTGCCCAGGGAGATAGTAGAGTCACCATCCCTGGGGGCGTTCAAGGTCTGTGGGGATGTGGCACTGAAGAATGTGGTCAGTGGGCATGGTGGGGGTGGGCTGGCATTAGACTTGGTAATCCTGGAGGCCTTTTCCAGCCTTAGGAGTCGCTATGATGGTAGGATAATTCTGTGACATTTGGGGCAGACAGCATGGTGGGAATGGGGGCAGCTCCAGGGGGGTCAGGACTGGAGGCCCAGCCTCATTCTGAAGGTAATTCCTCTCTGTTGTCACTGTGCTGGGCTAGGAGCTGTGTGGCTGTGCCAGGATCTCTGCTCTCCTGTTCGTCACCAGCAGTCCCTGAGGGTGTGCTCGGGTCTGGGTCAGACACCAGCACTGCAGCGAGCACTGACACAGGCACAGGGGGATAAACACACAAGGACAGTGCTGGGGATGGGATGTGACCATGACAAGGGAACGCGCTCTGACTGTTCAGTGACAAATGATTGAATGTCAGCAAACAGCATTTAATGAAATTCATGCTCCTGATACAACATGACTGCACAAACAACATCTGTGCAATTTTTCTGATAGTGACTGCAGGCGAGCAGCACTAAAGGGGGAGATAAAATCAGAAAGACATATGGAGCAGGAGCCAATTGTGGAAATCTGTTAGGGCAGTCAATGGCTTGGCAGACGCAGGCTGTCAAGTGCTGTCAGCACTGATCCTCAGTGTGAAGGGTAACATTATGCTGCGCCTCTTGGACTCAGAGGAGAGATGCGAGCTGCTCTGTACCAGCCTGTAAATGCTGGACAGCAATGTGCAGCTGCAGTGTCACAGCCACACCGCAGTGCCCTGCTGGCTGCACACAGAGCAGGGAGCCCAGAGGTATTCCTGGCAGCATGTTACTGAAGGTCAGCTTACAGGAGGACAGAGGACTTCAGAAAATATTTCCATTTAATAACACAGAAAACAATGTGGGATTTTGCCTCACGGTTGAAGGCAAACCACATTTCCAATGTCCTTACACCAGCTGTGCTGCACGGAGTGCTCCGAGCTCTTGCTGTACTGGTTCAATTCCTGCTTGGAAGGGAACTCCCAGCTCTGTCACTGCTGCTGGATGTCTTGCAGTGGCCCAGCGCTCCATCACGCCACATGGTAGCTGCCAAACCTCCACTGCTGGTAGCGGTCGGTGGTGTTGCATGCACCCAGCCTCAGGACCAGCAGCACCGGCTGCACGAGCAGGCAGGCAGGCGGATGCTGGTGCTGCACCACGAGGTGCTCAGCCTGTGGAGAGGGTGATCCTATGGGTTCACATCTGCACATCTTTCCCCACATAACCCCCGTGCCAGAGAGGCTCTGCCCCAGGGCTGTCCCTGTTGGAGCATTCTGTGCCTGGCCTGCAGTGCTTTGCACGCACACATGGTAACACTGAGGGGGAATCATAGAATGGCCTGTGTTGAAAAGGACCACAATGATCATCCAGTTCCAACCCCCTGCTATGTGCAGGGTGGCCAACCAGCAGACCAGGCTGCCCAGAGCCACATCCAGCCTGGCCTTGAATGCCTCCAGGGATGGGGCATCCACAGCCTCCTTGGGCAACCTGTTCCAGCGCGTCACCACAGTCCTGAAAGGACACACAGATTTCTGCCTGGACAAAAATTGGATTTTGTTTTGTTTGTGGTAAATGCAGCTTACATCACTGATGTGACACAGCCACAGTGGCATCAGAAGGTAAAGCACTGCACATGCCATGCTGCCCCTCACCCCATAATGCATGCAAGTGTTACTGCTTTGGGCTGAAGAGGATGGGATCTTCGCTATAGGATGAGGTGCTAAGTCACAGCTACTGTCCTTCTTTCCTAAATTAGGAGAGTTACCAAGGATGCCGGTTCCTCAGAGCAAAGCCCTGCAGAGGGCTGGCACAGGCACTGCAGTACAGGTCATAAAGTTAAGTACCCATTCTCTTCCTTTTTGAAACTCTTTTCTTTAAAAAAACCACACTGTGAACAGAACACCAGTGGATACCAATACCCATGTAAGTGCCAGCCATCACCTGGTGTGCCACCAGGGCTTCTGGCTGTCACCATGCTGCAGGTGGTGCAGCCCTGCTGGGCACGGCCCTGCCACAGTGCTTCCCTCCCGCTCCAGACACACAGCGAGTGGCCAGGCAGCCAGGACTGCGGGTTGTGGGGAGGTTGTGATGCCACTCACCAGCTCAGGGCGCGCTGCCATGGTGCTGTGCCTCCAGGCCAGGCCGCTCTCCCAGCCCCCACATGGCCGCAGTCCCAGCGCTCCTGCAGCACCCACGGGCACCACGCACATCTCTCCGTGCCGCAGAAGCCGCAGCCAGGTGTAATTGAAGTGCTGCGCCTGTGGGAAGGATGGGTGGTGGGGGCCCTCTGCCAGGAGCCCGGGAGCCGCTCCCACAGGGGTAGGGGCACACGCTGCAGATGGCACTGCGTGCTCCATGCGGCACCTTACCTTGTTGTTAACATCACACGCCTGCAGAGCCAGAGTGGTGTTCTGTGCGGCAATGCAGCGCGCCGTGGCTACGTTCACAAGCTGGAAAACAGCACCAATATGGCTGAGACATCAGCTGTGCCAGCACTGATTAACACTGCCCACTTAATGGGGGAAAGCAGAGCCACCACATCATGCTCCTTGGTGCATGTGTAGGTGCACACTGGCTCTGCTACACATTTCTCCAGCAGGAGAAACCTGAACCCAGCCCCTTCTGGAAGCACTCAAAGCAGGACAAGATGAGCTCTTTTCAGTGCACAGCATTGGGTCAGATTGCTGAAAGCAGCTCCAAGCTCTGCCCATAGCCTGTGGCTCTGTGGCTGAGAGCACCGCACTGCAGGGATGGCAGCAGCAACGGCTGCAGGTGCCGTTACCAAATCCCAGTCCCTGCAGGGCCAGGCCCTCCTGTCTTTCACTCCTTGCAAATGCAGTTCCTTTCCTTCTTTCAGAATTGCTGAAGAATTTCCAAATTAATCCTGGGGAATAAGCAGGCTGTTCAGAACACAGCTCCCAAGTAGATTTGGTTAGGGTTCAGCACAGCTGGAATTTGCAAGGCTAGCTGAAAAACAGATTTTCTGCCCTATTAAATTTTGAGAATGAAGATAAAAGAGCAATTCAGGTGGCCTGGATCAGACAAAGCACGGCAGCGCCACAGACATTTTCACAGGCACAGAACTGAGAAGCGGAGGTCGCGGTTCCGCTGAAACAAAGCTCCCTGTGTACGGCCTCACTGCTCTGAGCTGGGTTTGACGTGGGGCTTTATTGCTCCGGTAGAAGCAGAAGACCTAAAGAAGTGAATGCTTTCCAGAAATTCCATATTTTCCACGTTCTCAAGACTTGCTGCTAAGCCCGGCCCGCCGTGCAGCTCCTGGGCCTGCACTCAGACGCACAGGGCAGGCGGGAGCCTTCCAGGTTGCACTGCTGGCATCGCTGTAGCTCATCTCACCAAGCAGGCACTTCACTGATGTGACTGCAATCACAAATAGACTGCAAGCAACAGAGTGCACTGCCTTGGCGGAATTCTCGAGCAGAGCGGCGAAGTGCTGCGCCCTGCTGGTGGGCATGGAATGGAACTGCGTGGAATGGAACTGCGTGGATCTTCTGCCAAACTGCCCCTCAGAAATGGTGACTTTTAGCTCTTCATAAAAATTCGGACTTGATGAAGTTCATGGAAACTTCATAAAAATACAGCAGAGTCCTGTGTGATGGATTAAAGACCCCAAACCACTACCACATGCCAGGAAGCAGCTCAGAGCCAGGCGCACCAAGACGACTCTGCACCTCTAATCCAAGCCAGCGAGACCAGGTTTAAATGGAGAAGAGCACCGCTCGGTACGTACCAGCCCGCTGGCCTTCACCAGGGGAGCCGCCAGGTCCGGGTACACGTTCTCCAGGTACCAGCGGAAGCTCCGGCACTGCAGCCTCTCCCGCAGTGCCTTTTGCTGGCTCAGGTCGCCCAGCTCCGGGCGCTGCTACAGCAGGTGGTACGCGTGGCCATAGAACAGCTCCTTGTAGTCATCCAGCCAGACCTCCGCCACGCGCGCCAGGTTCCTCTCCACTGTTCTCACCCGATCCTTCGGGAATGAGTAGGGGTTGTCGTTCCTGAAGATGTGCCCGACTCTGGAGCACGGGACGATCTCAATCTCTCCTCCGCACATCCAGACCTGAGGAGCAGAGATGCTTGGGCAGGAACACTGCGCTCTGGCTTCATGCAAGGCAGAAGAGAAGCGGCGAGGGGACTGGCAGGGCTGGTGGCTGTGCCTGCAGCAATGCCCAGAGCAGGCATGCAGAACAGGCTGCCAAAAGCGACCTACCTTGAATGAAAGCTCCATGTTTTCACCTCCCCAGACATCCAGTCCTGAGTCATATGTTCCCAGCTCAAAGAAGTACTTCTTCTCAATGGAGAACAAGCCCCCTGCCATTACCGGGCACCTGCAACAGGCAGCAAGGTGCAGGTCAGGCGGTCAGAATGCACCCATCTCCTTCACCTTAACCAAGGGGTC
This sequence comes from Pavo muticus, assembly GCA_016647715.1. Lineage (NCBI taxonomy): Eukaryota > Metazoa > Chordata > Aves > Galliformes > Phasianidae > Pavo > Pavo muticus. Next base: position 543,827 of record JACDJE010000148.1, read on the forward strand.
ACCCAGAAACAGGGCTGTGAGGTGCCTGGGGACGGTGTGCAGGTTTGCACTTACAGCACAGACCATGGGACCCATCCTTTTGGTGCCAACTGATAAAGATAACATTAAAAACACAGCATTTGGTGGCTGGGGCTTTGCCATGGCCGGTGGGGCGATGCCCTGTGTCACTCCACCAACACAGCTGCTATCTGCAAACAGGTGGGCTCCCAAAGCTCTCAGATTCGTGTCTGTACCTTATTATATCAGTTTCCTTGAGTTTGTTTTTCTCAATGACTTCTTGTGGAATCTGCTTCCATCCAAAATTCATCGGCCAAGTAAAAATCCCACGCTGAAAGTTATCCACAGTCATGTAGCTGAACAGGGCAGAGATGGAGATGACGAATTCTGAGTCACATTCCTGATTGAAATGTCACCCTTAATGAACAAAGAAGAACGTCTGTACCTAATTAAAACAAGATTCTAACAAATTTCATCAGGAATTCTCTTCATCTACAATGGCAGAGTCATTAAGGTTGGAGAAGAACTCTAGGATTCCCCAGCCCACCCCACCATGCCCACTGCCCACATCCCTCAGTGCCACATCCCCACAGCTCTGGGACAGCCCCAGGGACAGTCACCCCCCCTCCCTGGGCAGCTGTGCCACTGCCCAGCCACTCCTCTTGGGAAGAAATTGCTCCTAACACCCAGCCTGACCCTCCCTTAGTGCAATGTGAGGCCATCACCTCTTGTCCTGAAATCCATGAAAAGGCAGGGAAGTGTGTGTGATAAAGGAGCAGCCAAGACTGCTGCTGCTAATTTCTGGTGTATGCTCCCTGTGGGACCCCCATGGGAGGCCAGACAGAGGGTTAGGATGCACAGCTTCTTGCTATTAGCATTCTGATGGGCAGAGCGAGGGCTTTCCCTGTGCCATGGCAGGATGGCCTGAGCCTTGTTACCTCATGTCCTTGTCACTGATCACCTCGATGACAGGACAGGCCACCCTGGCACGGCGCAGGCGGACACGCTCCAGCAGCGGCTCCAGCCAGCCCACATTGCACTCCACGTGTGAGTCCAGGAAGGTCAGCACGGTGCCTACAGACAGGAGTCATGGCACCATCGGGCATGTGCCGGCAGCCCCTGGCTGTGCTGGGCAACATAGGGAGCTCTGAATGCCCCAGCTCTGTCTCACCTCTGGCCACCTGTGCACCTGCCAGCCGGGCCCGGATGAGGCCGTGCCTTTCTCTGAGGTGCAGGACTTTCACCTTCGGGAACTGCGACATGTATGCATCCAGCTTCTCCTTGAGGTAGTCTGAGGGAGAAGGGCAGAGCGAGGCTGACGGACCCATCCAGCACCTACCTCCAGGTGTGAGAAGTGATGGACAGAGAGCTCCTGGAAGTTCTCCAGGACACACGGGTGTCTGCAGGTCTGGGGCACAAGCTGGGGTAGCTCATCACCCCAGCTGGGGACATAACCAGCAACCCAGCTGGGTACATAACCATCGGCCAAAGACTCCAAAATGTAGTTTTCAAGGACTCATAGGATCATTTGAGTTGGAAGGGACCTTTAAAGGCCATCTGGTCCAACAAAGAACAGGGACACTGAAAAGACATCACTGGGAGGTAATGGTATGAGCACGTATTGCTAGCTGTTTAAAATGTGTAATGAGTCCCTTCTCTCTCACCCGTGTTGCTTTGCTCACTGTAGGTGGCTTGGGAGGGGTCTGTATCTGCAGCAGGAGCACAGGTGTCTGAGCAGCATGCTCCCTGAAGGAGCACCACTTGGAGAACTGGATCAGTTTAAAATCTTGAAGGGTCAAAGTCAGCAGAGAGCCAAAGTACAGCAAAGCACAGGTTGGAACCATGTGTGTCTGCGCCACACACGTGGAGTCACCGTGCACTCATCGTAATACATCAGGAGAAGAAAATGCAATTTCTTTCTAGTATTCAGAAGTGAATCACAAAGGACAAATGGTATTTTGGCCTCGAGCTGTCTCAGCTTAACCAAGGCAGAAGCGGCTTCACTCACCTTTAGTGCTGAAGTCGTCCACCAAGATGAGCTCCTGGAGCAGATGGGGGGGGGAGCGGCTGAGCACGCTGTGCACCGAGCGCAGCAGTGTGGACCACACCTCGTCCACGAAGCACATGATGATGGTGGTGGTCGGCAGGTCGTTGTGAACCTGCTGCTCCAAGCACCTGCATGGAGGGCAGTGATGGGTTTGTCACTGCTGACCCACAGCTGAAGGTAATTCACCATGTTCTGCGAGGTGGGGCTCCCTTTCATTGCTAACTATACAGAATATACTTACATAAATGCAGACATTTTATATACGTGCATGCATATTAATTCTATATAACTAATGTTGAGCTGAAGTCAAATTCTTTTGAAATTGCACCCCTAGACAGGCCTCTAAAGAAAAGCAGCCTGCAGCCTTGACTTTCTGCTGATGTCCCCTTGAAGTCAGGAAGGTGTATGCTCTGACACTGCTGGAGTTGCTTTGGAGATTGCTCCCTCAGGTCTCCTGCCCATGGCCTGGCAGCAGCCTGGCACTGCCACCCCGACCCGCACGGCGCTCAGCCCCACCACGCAGTGCCATGCAGCATGCAGCCTTTGTTTTGGCCAGGAAATCTGGCCTCCTAATCCTGGGCAAACTGCCCTAGAGGGACTGCAGCCATAGTGTGGGAGGAACTGGGGCACGTGGGGACCCGCCTCTGTTTGGCCAAGGCGTTGTTATCCGGATAGCCAGGCGTTATCCAGGATACCCAACGGCTGCGGCTTCCTTCTCAGCAGGACTCCTGATCGACCAGAGGCAGGCAGTGCTCCTGCAGGTCTGCAGCTTCCAGCGCTTGGCCCTCAGCTCTGGTTTTGCTGCAGGCAGTTCTTGCTCTGTGTGCAAGAACTTCTGTATGTGACACCTCCTGCTCACTGGGAAGCTGCCATGGATGCCTCCCTCCTCCCCTGCCCTGTTGCTCCCTGCCAGGACCTCCAACGGCTCACAGAGCAACATGGGAATGCACGTGCACTGATGGGGACAGGGCACAGCACAAACTCCATGTCACAGCTCCCATGGCAGGAAGGACAAAATCCTCCAAGACAGGAGGATTTGTGCACTAGAGGTGCACCTGCCCAGGCTTGCAGAGCTGACACCCTGTGCTGGGCAGCAGGACAATAACGGTGGGAAAAGGAGTGAACCTGGGATGTCCCCATCGCCATGTTGGCCACAGCCACGTCCTTGTGTTGGCACACAGCAGACGGCTTTGGCCGGATTGCCAGCTGCTCTCCAGGTGGGTGCCAGCCCCCAGTCTCACGGGCAGGGAAGGCTCCTGCTGCCCAGGCACTCTGGCACTGTGTGAAACCAAATGCATGAGCACTGACACCAAAGAGCACCAAATGGTGCTACACCTGATACGATACACCTGATACGTACCAAGCTATGTGCCCTCACCTCTCTGGTCAGCACGCATAGTCAGTTAAGCCAAACTGGAAGTTCTCCCAGCCTCACCGTTACCAGCATCACTCACCCAGCAGCGCGGCAAAGCAGGGCTTACCCAGCAGGCCTGGTGTCTGCTATGGCTCGGTCCACAGGGATCAAATCGCTGAGGAAGACATTAAAGTTTCCTTCCTTCCATCGACTTTTGGCTTCTTCTTGTTTGTCATCGGGGACTGCCACTGGATGCCCAAACTGCCCGGGTGCCTGGGGGTCTCTGGGTGCCAGCGTGACATCCATGGCCAAGACCTGATGTGTGCCGATGGCTGCTGCCTCCTGCCCACCCAGCTCGGGGGCCATCCCTGGTCCCGCAGCTGCTGCCCTAGGGGTGCCACGGCTTGGGGTGCGCGGTGCTGCAGTGCTGCTGGCGGTGTGTGTGGCAGAGGTGCCATTGCTCCCTGGTACTCGGTACAGTTCTTGGCTCCTGGTGAAGTTTCCCCTAGAGTTGAAGCCGAGGCTGGGGGCTGCAGGGTTGCTGAGGTTGACCCCGTCTTTGCTGATCAGGACGAAGCGCTCAGGAGGAGACACTGCATTCTCTCCCCCTTTACTCTCCCCGTGCCCCGCTGCCCGGGCCGTCGGGGCGGCCCCCCACGGCTGCGGGCTGCCGTGGGCACCGTGCGCAGGTCCCTCCGTCCCGTTTCGGTTCGCAGCGGACGGGGCTTTGCGGGACGGAGCGCTGCCTCCCACTCTGCCCGGCGGTGCCCCCGGCTCTCCGTCCCCGCGAGCGGTCCGATCCGCCGCCGCGTTCCCCGCCCGTGCCGGGGCCGCGCTGACCGCCGGTGCCACGTTGTGCGGGACGGACACCCGCGCGACCGTCCCCCCCGGGCGCGCTCCTCCGCTCGGGGCGGCCGATTCCGGGGGACTCCGCTCCCCGCCCGGACTCCGTTCTCCCGCTGCCGTCGTCGGCGCGCTCTCCCCGTCTGCGGCCCCGCGCGGCCCCGCGGCCGCCGCCAGCCCCGCCACCGTGGCCTTGGGGGGACCGTGGTCCCGGCGGCTGCCGCCCTCCGGCTCCGAGGGGGCTCTCCAGGGCCGGCCCCGCTCCCGCCGCCCCCGTCCCGCCGCCGCCCGCGCGCCGCTGTCGCCGAAGGAGAGCCGGAGCGCAGCCATGTCAAAGAGCAGCCAAATGACAGAGGCCACGAAGACGAACGCCAGCGCCCGGCCGCTGCCGCGGAACAGCTTCCGCAGCCCGTTCATCCTCCCTGCGAGCCCCCGGGCGGGTCCGGGCCGCCTTGCCTGGGGGTGAGCGGCGCAGTCCCCTTCCCTGCCCTGCCCGGCTCAGCACAACGCGTGGGGAGCCTCAGCCGCAGCCTCGGCCGCCCGCCGTTCCCTGCCTGCGTGGCAGCCCCCCCCCGCAGCCCGCCGGCCCCCGGGCCCATAGCATCGTGCTCCGCTCGCCAGTCCGCTGTGCGCAGCCCGAGGGGAAAGGGGAGAAGTGGGCGGCGGGACAAGGTTCCCCTTCTCACCCCACCCCGCCCAGCCCAGCCCCGCGGTGTAACCCAACACCTCCGCACAGAAGGAAACTATTGCCGCTCATTATCCGGCTAACTCTCTACCAGCTTCTTACCTTCCGCGCCGTCCCGGCTCCTGTGAACTGTATTCGCAGAACTTTATCGGGACGCGTTGCTACACTTCGTGCCGCCGTAACGCTCCCTCGCTGCCTTAGCAGCGCCCTACAGCGTTAACTCCTCGTTAGCTCCACGGCCAGGAGCGCGTGTGGCTCGGCACTGCCCGCGGGCGGGCGCGCAGCACCGCTCGGACTGCCGCCGGCTCATTTACTCGACGGCACAGACGGGGCGCAGAACGCCGCACCGCTGCTGCGGGCAGCGCGGCCGGAGCGGGGCTGAGAGGCGGTGACGTGGCACGGCCCGGCGGGGCTCCGAGCGCTGCGCACCGGGAGCTGCGGCTGCTGCGTGAGCCGCGCTGCTCCCCACCTGCGCCCCTTCTGGAGCGCGCAGAGCTGTGCGGGCTGGTGAAGGAACGCGGCCACGCGTGGTGCGTGGCTCTGAGCGGGAGCGTGGGTGCGGGTGAAGAGGAAAAAGTTGGAGTCAGTAGTTTACAGCTCTCGAAATCTGGCATCGATGACCTTAAAGCCGAGGCACGGCGTCCCAGATGACAAAACGACAGATCTTTCCAAGCCCGGGCTCCAACCCACTGCAGTGCATGTATGAATACTGAAAGATCAATAAACAAGTGGCAAAACACTGCGTTCATACTTAAGAAAAAGTAGCAGGTTCTGAGCCCAGCCCCTGCTCGTGCTGCGGGCTGCGGGCACGCCTTCCTGGCAGAGATGGCAGCTCTCTGGTTTCCCAGGGCTGTGCAGCCCCTCTCCCCCGCCGTGCGGGCAGCTCTGCCCCAGCAGGATGCGTGTGTGCACGTGGTGTGCACTGAGGGACCCTCAGGAAGAGGGGGTGAGGGAGAGGGCTGCGAAGGGATGGTTAAAAGGGAAAAGCAGATGGCTTGGAGTCAAGATTGAATGCAGAATAAATAATCCCTTCAGCGTAAAAGAGAAAGTTTGAGATAAACCACGGGCTGTGGTTTCCTTCCCCACGCTGGCACCGGTTCCTAGTTTTACTTTAACTTCGCAGTGCAGACCCCCGGCGCAGCCCCACAGGGAGGACCCGGACCTCCGAGCTGTGCTCTGCAGTGGGAAGGGGCAGCCCTGCCCTCGTCCTGCCCGTGGCCCCACGCAGGGAAGGTCCCTGCGCTCCAGGGGCTCAGCTCCAGCCTGGGTCAGCGCAGGGCTGCTGGGCTGCTTGCGCACAGCCACGGCTCGCTCCGTCCTCCTTGGCAAGCATAAGCGTTCCAGATCCCGGAGCAGACTCCTGGCACAAGGCAGTTGCTTTTGCAGGGAGAAATTATCTAACTGAGGCTCCTCTGTCATTAAAGCAATCCAAAGCTCAGACTGAAAAGCACAGGAGCAAGATAAATTGTAGATGAGAACTCAGTATTTTTTTTCTGGCACAGAAGTGTGCTGGAGGTGAGCAAACATTATGATAACTCTGTAATAGCTTCTTAATGTATAAAAAATACTGTCCAAAGAGAAACCGGGGAGGAATGGTCCCATACTGAAGGCTGGCAGGCTTGGAAAATTGTCCCTCTTATCTGGAGCATGAGAGACCCAGCAAAGCCAAAGACAGCACGTTGGGCCGCAGGGGACAAAATGGGGCACTTGGGGTTGGTCAGACCACACGGAATGCATGGGGCCTTCCCTGGAAACGGCAGAGAACAGCTGGGTTGTTCAGGAAGCCACCGAGCTCTTCTTGCCACAATGCAGGATCTGCCATCTCTTAATCACTTGATGTCTTAATTACTCCTCTGCCATTCAGCAGTGTTGAGGAGTGTTTCCTTCATGGGCAGGTGGCACAGACATGGGCATGGGCATTGCGTTAAGAAAACTGTGCTGGAAATCGCATTTACAGAAGGCCAGCTCAGTGCACAAGGGCTCAGCAAAGGAGGGATGTGCATAAGCAGGAATGCCAGTGGGGAAGGGAAGATTTCCCACGGAAGGATCCCACTCAGCGATGGCTGTGTGTGTTCTGCCACCACCTTTGCTGTACTTGTGGGTCACCTCCTCCCAGCCAGGCACCCAGCACCCAGCTGTGCAGGCACCCCAGCTCTTCCCATCCACGCTCCCAGTTATGAAGTCATGATTTTGCTTCTGAGACGCAACCGTGCCTGCAAGCGATAATCAGCTACTACAGTAACTTTATTTGTGAACGATTTGTTCATTGAGATATTGAGTTCCATAAAGTATTAATTATATTCATTAAGAATGATATGACAAATCTCTCTATGTCTGTGCATCTTCTCCGAGGTCCTGCTGGGGTTTGAATCTGCTGATTAACTTTAATTGAATCTGACAGAGCCATACACATCTCGAAGACCTCAAGTCCCCGAGCCGAGGATGGGAAGCCCCAGCTCAGCGCCCCACTGAAGGGAAAGCTGGATGCTCAGCCACTGCACCAGGCAGCAGAGAACCCATGCTGCGGTCAGAAGGGCCTGGATGGAGGCTGTGCTCCAGCAGCCCTTGGCCTTGCTCAGTGGGTACTGTGCACCTTCCCCCAGAGGCAGGGGAAGCGTACCCTGTGCTGGGCTTGGCTTTAGGCTCCTTCCCCAGCGGAGCAGGTTTGGCAGGGCAGGCAGTGACTCACGGAGTGGGGGACAGAGCTGGGCTCCTCCGTTCCTGTTGTGCTCCTCTGCAGATAAATCTAATGCTGCTTGCCAGAGCCGTTCCTATGGGAGGAAGCACCTCTCTCCATCTGAGGTTAAGGATGAGCCCTGGGCAGAGCTGAGAGCTGCTCCTCAGTGGGACTCACCATGTTCTATGAAGTAACCTCCCAAGTGTAACACAGTGTTGCCCAAATGAAGCAGGTATGCTCAGTGCCTGGACAGACGTGTCCTACATCGTGTTGGCAAATCACTGAGGAGCCTCTCAACTCGATCTCAGTCTCTGGTTATCAGGTGAGTGCCAGAAGAGGCAGCTTTGTGCTGCTCTGTGCCAACAGGCAGTCCGTGGGTTCCACCCCCAGCACTGAGCGCAGTCCTGAGGGGCACCTCCTTTCTCTTAACAGGGAAAGTCAGGCAAAAAAGAATGAGGAAACATTAAAGTTAGCGTATGCTGGTAGTCTGTGCGGGATGCTGGGGGTTTGGTGGCTTTCCCAAGATCTCAGCTCGCAGTAATTGCTCCTGCAGTCAGATGAGACGGAACGTTTTGCTTTGGAAGGAAAGTTTGTGGTCTGGTTCTGCGGCGAAGCTGCCAAGCTCTCGAAGCAGAAAACTGGCGAATATCAGGCAGTTCTGTGGTGTAGGCTGAAACGTCGGAACATTAAGGAACTGAACTTTACATTTCTATTTTTGAAGATCTTTTGGTTAGGGGCTGACCCTGCTGTTCTGGGGTGGGATTTTGGGCGCACGGTGCCGGGGAAGCTCTGTTCCCTGGTGGCCGTTTGCACAAGCCATGTCTGAGGACAGCTTACCCCCAGATGGAGCCGTTATGTAAGGAACGATTAGAAAAGCCATTTATTTTCCTTCTTTTTTGGTATAAATAGTGACCCAGATTCCCACGTGCCCATGGATGGGAGCGCGTGCGCCGGGACTGGGAATGGAAACAGCAGCGGGGCCCACAATTTGCATAGAGGTCATGTTTGGCTAATGTGTGTCTTGTAGGAGCAGACAGCATGTAAAAGAGGGTGGTTGCAACCTGACCCAGCGACGTTTTTAAATTTCAAATTATGCATAAAGTATGCATTAAATTAATTAGGGAATTCGTTAAGAAGAGATGAGTAAAGCAACTAGTTAGCAGCATGCAACGCTTAGTAATGCGAGCCATTTTCTATAATTGTTATATATAATTTGTCTCATAACATTATCCTTTGATAAATTATTGCAGCATAATATGATATATGTAGCTTATTAACAGTTTCATTAATTACTATTAGAGCAAAGACACTCTGAAATCTGGCACACATCAGAACAAATGTTGAAGCAGATGGTTGAAATTAGTGGAAAGCGATTGGATGCTGCACCCTTTTACCTGATGATGTTATTACATCCAAATAGTTCAAGTCAGTTTGTCAAGTTGTCAGCAAAGTGCTGGGGATGTCTGGGGATTCTGTGTCACATTCAGGAGGTGACGGCCTCACGTTGCACCAGGGGAGGTCAGGTGGGTCTGAGGAACCATTCCTTCTCCAAAGGGCAGTCAGGCGGTGGCACAGCTGCCAGGGAGTGGGGGGGCACCATCCCTGGGGGTGTCCAGAGCCGTGGGGATGTGGCACTGAGGGACGTGGGCAGTGGGCATGGGGGGGTGGGTTGG